>JAQFZE010000026.1:0-60042 GCA_034695245.1 Dicyrtomina saundersi
CCATTTACATGTTTTTTGAACATTCAAGCAGCGGGGGGGGGGCTACCTGCGCTGGCCGCATTATCCGGCCCTGGTAGTAAACACACGTTCGGTCGATAATAAGAGTTCACATTTCGTAAATTGTGAATGATTTCGGGGCACACAACCACGAGAGAAAGATGAATTATGTTTGTACAGTACAGATTTGTAGACGATAGAAACGGAAGACAATGAATCTTGTTTAGAAAGATTTCAGTTTTAATCATCCGTATCAAACTTGTTGGTTATTGGTTCTGTAGTTGTGCTTAAGTGTAATATCAGTAATATGCTTCACTTTTATGGTTTTCTTTTACACAATATAACACCAACTATCAACGCTATAATAAAACCCAACGCCAATGCCGACCACTGCACACACATAAAGGACTTTGAATTCGAATTCGACTACACATTGAGGAAGTGATTGACATATAATTATATAGTAAATAACATTTATATTTTATTCTCGTAGGGATTTAGTTACACATGTAGCTACGTATATAAGGCTACAAGTTACAATCACATCTGTAAATTAGACTATATATGACATAATTTTTATCTGATATGAATCCAGCCTGCAAATAACGGAGTTCCTAAGATCCGTAGTTAATTAACGTGGATTCTGTTGTAACATTTTTACTAGTGTAAAAAATAAAGTTACAAATATAGAAAACCACATCGACCAGGAAAACTGTTAACTAGTCCTCTATATTATTGTTCTTATCTGTCTATATGTATTTGTTTTGGTACAAGTGAACAGAGAGCTACTAACAATCAGCCCTCACCCTTAACCATTCCGCTTTGTTCTGAAACATTGACTGCGTATTATAGCTTTTGGTCTCCTCATAAAAACTTGGAACAGTTTAGAAAAAAAGCCTTTGTTGCTGTCATTTAGTCTTGTAATGGTTTGTTGTATAGCTCCTGCTCCTAGGTACCTACTTAAGCTGTATTTTTAGCATTGCTTTCCATTTCGAATTCATCCTTTTTATGGTTAAAATTCTAAGCGCAGAGCAATTCAAATAAATGTATTCAAGATGTAAAAATTAGAGGGAGGAAAGCGAGAGAGTGAGATCCTTATCCAGCCGCACTCGTTTTCGTTTATTTCGTTTGTATAAAAGTTGTACAAATAAAATCATATAATTGACGTCTGCTACCTATTAAAAAAATGTATATTCAACTACATTTTGATGAAAAATAATTCTGTATAATCTCTACATTTACGTTAAACTATATTTGGACATAATCTGTCTAATCAAAATATAAGTAATAATTGAGCATAATGCCGATATGATGTTCCATATGTGCAGATACTGTTTAATGCCGCTCGTAGGAGGGAACCCATTAGTTACTTGTTTAGTACATATTACATTATAACATGTAGCACATCGTCAGTGAAGAACCAAAATGACCCATATTCAATTTAAGCTGGAATCAAAATGAGCTATGTCATAAAAACAAAATGAGAAACATGCGTAAAATGTTAATTAGGAGTTTTTGAAAAACGTAAAACGTTCTATTTTCATGTTTTTGAAAAGAAGCAAAATGTTCTAATTCCATGTGTTTGAAAAGTGTAAAATGTTCTATTTAAATGTTCTCAAGACATATTTGAATATTTTTGTAGATAGTTGATATTTTTTTTAGCTAACAATGAATATGGGGCGCAATTTAGTTCTTCATAGACGATATGCTTATTATTTCCTCCCCTTTAATAACTATCGGAATTTGGAAAGGAAAAAGAATATGATGAACCCTCTGAACTATTTACTTTATTCTTGACCTTGTTGTGATTTTGTGATCTGGTTGATTTAAATTAAAACACAAATTAAAACAAGAAATGAGTACCTATACCTTTTACATGCTTTACTAACTTACTATTTTTTGTATTACAGCCGGAAGAACTCAATTATACTACGAGCCCAACTACCGGTACGGGTCCATGCCATCATTGGTAAGTCAGTAATGATTAACTCCTCATGCCGCACGTCCTTTGTAAAGATATACAGTAGCAGACATTTAAAGGAATTTAAATGTGCCAACCAAATAAAAAATTGCATAAATCTCATAACTTAAAATATATTGGTTGATTTCACTCCTACAGAAAAGCTGCTCAACTCGGATGGAAGGGAATTGCGACGAGCTTTGTTCTCCCTCAAGCAGATCTTCCAGGTGAGAAGAAATACAGTTTTCTCAAATTATTGTATCCTGCATTTGGCCTACTTGAAAGGTTTTTTTTCTTTAGTGAATATTATGTGAGTTATAAAATTTGGAGAACAATGAAGCAACTGCTGATTACATTATTTCCACTCCGTTTTTGTTTTCATTTTTTGGACTGCCCTGGAGTTATTATCCAGTTTTTTTTTGTTGCGTTTTTTAAATATTTTTGTGTCGATTTCATTTGCAGTGTGTTTTTATTTAATAATACTGAATTCTGTATATTTTCGTTTGCATCTTGTTTTTACTAAATACACATTTTTGGGTTGCAGCCGGTGCCGGTTGCCGGTTTGTCGTGTCTTCAGGGAGCCTGTACTATTGTTTATAAAAATACTCTTTGCGTGGATATTATTATTTTTTTGCCAGTAATATCAACTTATGAAAGGAAAATGCATGCTCATTATTATTGTTATTTAGTTATAATAATTTAGTATGTGTGTATAGTTGTACAAACACAACTTCCTGATTATTATGATTGTTATATGTTCACTTTTACAGACTTTTTTTTCGGATTGTTGGTTGTGTGTTGCATGTTGTATGTAGTTCTGGTTCTGGGTGTCTGTCAAGTATAATTAAGAATATTATGAGTTGTTTGTACTCAAGAGCAGTCGCGGGAGGGGATGCTCAGTATCATCATGTGGTACATTTATGACAAGGCAAAAAAACGTTAATAGCTACCTACTTTAAAACATAGTTCAGTAATTGAATTTATGACTATCCCATTGATTTTTTTTATCATCTGTCGAATTTGATTTTGCAGTTAGCAAATCAAGATTACACTAATCAAAATGTTTTTCGTATTTTTTTTAAAAGATAAATATTGTTGCTTGTTTGTTTACAGAAGCAGATGTAAATTGTTCTTGTTGCACAATATTATAGTTTAGTGTAGAATTGAGCTCCATTTATTACGTGCTCACCCCTTCTTCTTCCCATTGTGTGTTTTTTTCTACTCGCTTAATATTTTGTACTACTGATTTTGCTTCTGCTTTTACTATGCTCTATCTTTTGTGCACCACATTATATAGTGGTTCTAGACACTGCACTGGTCTGGTTGAAAAACGAATTCTTCAGAAAATCCAGACCAAGAATGGAGTAATGTATAGGATGGGCCCTTTCAGAGAAATCCTCGTGGAAAATAAGTTTGTTTTTACCAAATTTTTTTTTCTCAATATTTGGGATGTAGGAGGACAAGGATTTGGTGCACGAGTTTGTTGAGAACGGCGGACTGTCGTCACTTATCAAGGTTGGCTCTGAGGCGGATCAAAATTACCAAAATTATATTCTCAGAGGTACGAGAGTCCTATATTTTTATTTTCCATGTGGATACAAAGCTAATTTATGACGTTAAGTTATGAAGCTTGGAAAGATGTATGGGGCAGACAGAGTACGCGGTGGGATAGATCAACCATCAACCATCAACATTTGATTATTATGTGGTCTCATTCAATATTTTTGCCTACAAATCTTGTCTGTGGTCGTCTATTCGTCTCCAGTTTTTTTTCCTACGTCGTAATTTTTACGATTTATTTTATGAAGAATTATTAGTGTGTTGACGATCGACACCAAACATTTGCAAGACTACGACTACACACTTTCGTTTTATGACCTCCTGTGGGCAGGTTGGGAGTATATGATTTAGTAAATTTGCTTTGGAATTTTGTACACACAAAGATAGTGGATAGGTTAATGTATTCTCTAACGATAACTACTAGTTATTTTCTCTATGGGCTTTTTTATTGTAATTTTAACGTTCTGTCTTGTGGAGAAATATGGACTTCATGGAGTTGAAGTAGGTATAGTGTGTATCTACCAACTTTTATATTAATGTCTAGTCCGGATCCAATCCATGGACATAATATCCCACACAGTCTATTCATCGTTCTATATTTAAAAATTTTTGCAGATTTTTTTATTCCTTTTATTATGTTGCATATAGCGCATATTGAAATTGTTAGTATTGAAAAGTCTGGTCTACCGAGTTTCCTGTATCAGATGTTCAAATGTCTAACAAGCTGGCAGACTTGATTTAATTTTTAACAAACATTTTTCCATTTAAAAAATTTCTGTGTACAATTTTGGTGCCTTCTTGCACAGAAAATTTTGTAGTTTTTAGTATGAAATGTTGTGTGTAGTTTCGTAGTAAAACATATCTGTCCCATATTGAAACTTCACAAAATCCATTTACAGATACAGGATTTATTAATTCAATGTGATTTCTTTTCAAAATAGCCATTGGTCAAGTGATGCTGTATGTGGATGGGATGTACGGTGTAATGCGACATAATGAAACAATTCAATGGCTCTATTCTTTGGTCGCCAGCAAGTTCCGTTTAGTTCAGAAGACTGCTCTCAAACTTCTCCTTGTTTTCGTCGACTACGTCGAGTCCAACTGTCTCCTCTTGGTTCAGGCCGTCACAACTGTCGACATTCTTAAAGGTAGACAAAATTTAATTATGGTTAAAGTCACAGTAATTTTCTTTTCATACACTCTCAGTCTCTTCGAGTCTCGTCAACGACACTTGGTTATTTATTCCTCATTCAGTCCTTCTTACTCACACACTAGAATGAAATATAACTGTAAACTGTAAAGAAATCTGCATATTGATGGTATTAATTATATAGATACATAATATGTATACAGTCTATCATCTTTGGACAAATACAAGTCAGCTGTTGTTGCGTTTTTTTTATTATTACAAGATTTAGCGTAGAATACCATCATACCATGACCATGTCGATTTTAATAGTATCTCGTTACATACGGCTGTATAGGCCGGTATAGGTTGTATCAGTTTCACGAACAAAATAGACCTCAAAATCCTGGTAAAAAATAAACAAAAGAAAACAAATGTACCTATGTACTGTATATAGTACGTACTTGACTTACATCCATGTAAACATCATATTCGTGAGAACATGGGGAATATAATAGTGTATCTCTTTATCATTATTGTATACCTTTGGTTTTTGGAGCTAAGCATCTTCGTCTATATGGACAATAATAAAATAGTTAACAATGGCATTATTTTTATTTACCATCGTAGGAGCTCCATGGTGTGACTGTAAGCGCAGTGTAATTAATCAATTTAAATCTATCACAATAACCACGTTTACATTCCTATTGGAATTTATATAATGAGGCTCAATTCATAGAATTAATTACATTATAATTTGAAAGTAAACTGAAATAACTCAATAGAGTGGTAGGTAGGTAGGTAGGTACTTTGAATTCTGATAGGCGTTATGATTAGTTATTGTGATGATATTGTATGTAAATCCAAGTTGCAATTTTCAATATTGTTAATTAAAAATAAATGGGGAGGTAAAAATAAATATGTACCTATATATACAACGTAACGGTGACGATGAATAATAGGAAATATTTTGTTCGAAATTTGAAATTCTTTTAAAATTTGGATGGGATCATATCGTCTGTGAAGAACCAAAATGAACCATATCCATTTTTAGCTAAAAACAATATCAACTATCTACACAAATATTCAAATATGTCTTGAGAGCATTTAAATAGATCATTTTGCAAGTTTCAAAAATATGTAAATACAACATTTTGCACCTTTTCAAATACATGGAATTAGAAATGTTTGCACCTTTTCAAAAACATGGAATTAGAACATTTTACACTTTTCAAAAACTCCTAATTAACATTTTAACGAATGTTTCTTATTTTTTTTATGACATAACTCATTCTGATTGTAGCTTAAATTGGATATGGGTCATTTTGGTTCTTCACAGACGATATTCAATAGCTTCATGACTTCTAATTTAATTTAAACGTTATATAGATTGTAAAATATCTGAGCATTGCATTGAATTAGCACAGTTGTAGTTTTTTGTGTCTACATTTCTGCTTGTCAATAAATTGCTGTATAGTAATAATAATTATTGTTTTACTATAGGCTTCACAACAGGTAGTGACTATTGCGATGGGTAGGTTGAAGTAACTATAGACTGAGTTTTTAGTGTGTGAGCCCCATGAGTTCAGTCTTCCGCGAATTAAAATGGTTGAAAAGTTTTCCTTTTCCTTGAATTCTTGGAAGAATGACTTTATTCAGGTTTAGATATTCAATTGGATTAGAATTAGATGTAGCTACGTTGAATAAAGGAATCTAGTGGAAGGGTAAGGAGGTAAGACCAATAGTCTTTTTGTACTTGTACAGGGAAGATGATGTTGTTGACAGTCATTGTCATGAAAATGAGATGAGGCGACAAAATGAGCCGTCATTGTTGACTGGTCGACCGACTGGTGAGAAAGAAAATCGCATCATCTTTTGTGTGTACGCAATACAACGTACGACTATAAGACTATGCGAACTGCGATGAGTACGATGGCACAAGGCATTTTGGAGGAGTATGTACTTACATGCCTCATCCTCATCTTTATAAAGTCAAAGTCTAATCACAATCATAAGTATTAAGCTCACGTCGTTAGGTTTTATCGAAGCTCATATTATAGGCTCACAATTTACTAGTACTAGTACGATTACGGTACGACCTAAGTTACGAGCATGTCGTTTGAAATTTTCCTTGAGTGAAAAACTTTTGTCTTTTAGTCTTGAGTCTCCCGAAATGAAATCATTATTTTCCCTAAATTGTTTTCAATTAAATCTCGTCAGACTGAGGAAAATATAAATATGTGTAAGTTTCAGAATTTTTACATACTGGACATTAACATTAAAGTCCAAGTTTGATTTGAGTCTCAGATAAGAATTCAGATTTTTTTTCGGTGACATTTTTACGATGTATTTGTACTGTGTATAGTATCTGATCTGATATGATGGCCCATCTGTCGTTGTACCGTCGTGTAATAACAACAATGTTATGAATTGATGAGAATTTTGTTGAATTGCAAATGATAGTGTAAAAAGATGATGATTGTTTTTTTCTCTCTCGTTAAACAGGGTCCGCATTGTGGAGTAATATTGTTTCACTCCTGCGTGAGCACGACTCCGGTGACACGGAACTCTTGGTCTACGCCATGACTCTAGTCAACAAAGTTCTCAATGGTATTCCAGATATCGATACCTACTACGATCAAGTGGATGCTTTGGAAGAACAAGGGATGGCGACTCTAATTCAAAAGTAAGTACCAGTACCCCCATTATAATATCTACAAAAACTGATAAAAATACCACGAAGAGGGCAAGAGCACGAAGGGAAAGCAGGAGAGAGAGAGACAAAGTATAGATTATTTTATTCATAGATAAAAAGAAATCCGGTGTGATGTGTAGATATATATGTAATGAATTGTATAGCCGTCAAATGGCTCACGCTCACTAGTCAGTGCTCCTAATAATTCGTGCTATAATGATATCCGTCCGTACCTACCTATAGGTTGTAGTTCACCTTAACACTTTGACTTTTTACACCTCCATTTCCATTCCCTTTTCACCTGTAGTTGTAGTCCAAAGGATTTTTTTTGTTGTATTTTGATGTCGGTTCCACTGACGAGTAGGTACCTAACATCATGCAAATTCCAATTCAAATTGCCCATTAGTATGGACACTTGGAATTGGTATCTTGTAAAAATGCTTTGATTAAAATGCGGTTGTAGCTTGTAGTGGCAGTTGGCATCATGATCAGCGTCAGCACACACAACACACACACCGTGCTGCGGCTGCCAGAGTATACATAGGGATCATCTTGTCCTCATGTCTTGAGTCTACAACAACTGTTAAATACACTCTAGGTATGAATATTGAAAAGGTGTACTATATACAGTAAAAGTTACTACAGGTTGGAATATATTAGCTGATTAGTGCAAAGGCAGAGCTGAACCTAGGCAGTGGTCAACTTGATTCATAAAGAAGTCAATTAGTAATTACCTACCATCATTGTAGACAAAAGATGGGTTGATATAATCAACAGCATGAACAAGTGCCTCGAAGCTGTTAGCCTTTAAGCTTTCCTCTCTAACATTCTGGAGTGGTGTGGGTTGTGTACAGTACAAAAAGGAGCCAAGTCGACAAAGTAATGAGAGTGTTGGAGATGAATCGGATAGTATTGGTTTCGTACATACGTAATGGATTTGTATGCTGTACAAGCTTTAATACTCAAACACGCCCGTCTGTCAAACTTAAAAAGCCTCACTTTTGATACTCATTTAGCCTTTCATTCAACCAAATATTTACATTGTTAACGTTCTTAAGTCGTCATCACCTTGTCAAGTCTTGACTCCGACTCCACACTCCGGCACTTGTTCATTCTGAACTGTTCTTACACGACGATGTGATGTATGTACATAGCTGGGGATTGGTACGCCAACCTCAAGCCTCAAGTTTTTGCACGTTTGACGTTCCTAGTTTAGAACACACATTTATACACTATACGTCCAGCGTTTTGTACATATATAATTAAATCTTTCCTTCTGCATTAATCTATAAATGCCCCCAGCATCAGATATATACGCTTCCTTCCTTAAATCTGAGTCAGAAAGAGCAGACTGCGACTGGTCTCACATACCAGCCTCGAGATGTTTTCTTGCAGGACAGTACTTACCTATGCTATTTTCAAAGTCCAGTTGCGCTCTTGCATCTTTCAAGTTTGAGCTTCTTTGAATTTAGCCAAAGTACAACATTACCTACGACCTACCACAAGAGAAACGAGTACAAACTATTCTTTCCGTTATGCTCCTGAAGTAGTGTTAATATACACGCATTAAAAATGGAGTTCAGCGGGGCATTATTTACGCGGCACATTGTAGACAGAGAGAGAATATGTGTAGTACTGATGCAGATAAAAATCTTTGAAGGTACAATAGTCAACATGTCTATAGATACGTGCAGGTAAATACACAAAGAAAGAGTGCCTAATAATATGCATTTACTTTTTCATGTCGTTCTGTTTAAAGGTATTGTATAATTATTGTATAATTAATTACTTGCACATAATATCGTCTCTGAAGAACCAAAATGACCCATATCAAATTTAAGCTACAATCAAAATGAGCTATATCATAAAAACAAAATGAGAAACATGCGTAAAATGTTAATTAGGAGTTTTTGATAAGCGTAAAATGTTCTAATTCCATGTTTTTGAAAAGGTGCAAAAATGTCTAATTCCATGTTTTTGAAAAGATGCAAAATGTTCTAATTCCATGTTTTTGAAAATGTGCAAATTTTCTAATTCCATGTTTTTGAAAAGGTGCAAAATGTTTTAATTCCATGTGTTTGAAAAGTGCAAAATGTTCTATTTAAATGCTCTCAAGACATATTTGATTATTCTTGTAGATAGTTGATATTGTTTGTAGCTAAAATAGGATATGGGTCATTTTGGTTCTTCATAGTCGATATGGTTAAAAATGTTAAAATTAAAGCAATTAGAGAATTCTTGAAGGTGAAGAAAGCATGTAAATTAGTATTATATTTTCGAAAAGTGTAAAACCGCCTCCGAACTGAGTGCATTTGTCAAATATATACCGACCTAAAAAGCTACATTGGTCACACAGTGTATAGAGTATAGATGATTATTTCGTGAGTATCTAGATTGCTGTTGAATCTTCAACATAAGAATGTATACCTATGTAATTATTTTTAAGCATCACGAGGAGATCGAGGGAGGGAAGTTATTTTGATCCATCCAAATATTGCATGCATATCATATCTGGCTTCTAAATAGCATGGAGCTCATGTAAAAGACATTATCTGCGTATAGATTTATTTTATTGTCAATAATGGATTTTAATTATTTGACATTGAGGGGCTTAAAATGCACAATAGTATCAGTGTATACATCTCTTGCTTGAGATATTTAGTCATTTTCCATCGCCCTTTGTCCTCCATCGTCGCTGCTGATTTGAATCGCGATCGGGAATTTTCCTAATATACATACTTGTATTCGTCCCATAGCGTAATAGCGTCAACGACAACGACAACGAAAACGACAACATGTTGAATTAATGAATTGAATATATATGTCTCTCTGACTTCTCGTCGTCACTAATAATTTGGTCCGCTTGTGCTCAATCCATGTTGAGTGTCCAAATCCTTGATGAGAGAAACAGTTTAAAAAAATGGTTGGCGTAAGGTTATTAGTATGCACATTATAAAATAAAGTAACAAAGAATGAGAAAAAATGGCAGATCCTATTGATACATAAGCATATCATATACTTTAGTTTTTTTATATTTTTTTATTTTTATAACTTTTTATAGTTCTCAATTCCCAATTCCCAGGATAGCTTATGGTAGAGCAAATTAAAATAATGATGTTGATGCCGTTTGATGTTTTATCTAGATTGCTTTTGTAAAAAGGTTAGATTTATTAAGTCACGACGAAGTAAAGTAACTACTACTAACAACAACACCAGTCAGTGCTATATGCTATATGGCATCCCTATAGGTTTTTTAGTTGTGTACACTTCTGTCGAGACTCGCTTGCATACACTCGTTGAATGTTGAATGCGGTCCGTGTGGACTGTAGTAGTGTGGCGATGACGATTATGAAATTTGTTATTTCCTTTCCACAGACCATAATAAAATACTTAAATGCTTAAATGGCTGTGGAAACTGTGGGACTAACTTTAAATTGAACGATGAAACGTAACGATGAATATTAAAAAATGGATCAAGGCTGTCAATATAAATTTTTTTCATAGCAAGAGAAGTGATTATAAATACACGCAATTCATTTATATTATCATCGACGTTAAGTTAAATGAACTGGAATATTCATGTTTTATTTTTCTGTGTATTAGCTCATGCGCTACTACAATACTAACCAACGACCAACATGGAGTATACAATTTTTTTATTTACTTTTATAGTTTCTTCATGAAAAAAATTAATTCATGCAAAAAAAAATGCCAAGTTTCAAAGATCCGACTCTGGAGCATATAACATGACATTAAATAATCATCATAATAATAATAAAAATTTGAACTTTATTCTAAGGTCTTGGGAACATTATAGACAGAGAACAGAATTAATAAGGTCAGTAGTCATACAATAATGTACGGAACTACTTGTCGTAATAAACTGTGTCAGTCATTTAGTGGGATAGTCGGATGTGTCAGTATAAAAAGCATGTCCATATGTAGAGCTATAGAGTTATAGGGTGGCTGAATATAAAATGATAAACATTTAGAGCTCCTTTCCTATTTATGATGATGTTTAAATGTACGTGCCCTTGCATGCAAATTTGACACATAAATGAAATTCAGGTCTATTTGTAGTTTTTTTTTTGTGGACTAATTTCGATTCTGAATATCTTTACATTTACAACATTACTTTTATTTCTATCACTGAAGGATTATATAATTTGCATGACTAGTAAATAGTGTACTTTTTCGGTACTTATAACTTACAGTTGTAATTACATGGCATTTAAAAATTAATTTCATGTTAAATGCAACCTTCTAAAAGAAGTCATGCGTTTCTCTATTACCTCACCGTATTTATGTAAATGAGTGGACACTGGACACTTATTTTTTTTGTGATTTTTGGAAACAACATTTTTTTAAATTAATTTTTCAAAAGCATTTTTTTGAAATTATCTCTTCAACGACGCATACTACGCCTTATGATTAAAAAAGGCCACCAGTTATCGTGCTTATTTGCATAAATTAGGAACTGTAGCTCAATATGATGTCAATATGAATTAAATTCAAAAGATGCAAAACGATTTTTGAAATTATGAATATTTAACTGTAATGAAGCGGAGTTTTGCATCCTTAGTCATTCGAACTGGTATGTAAGAGTTAGGCGTATTACTGTGTAAAAGGTGAACCTGGGTTGAACAGGAAATATTTGCAATGTAAATATTCGGATAGGTCATTTGACTCTGATTAGGTGACTAGAGGACTGGGATCGTCTACCAATGTGACTCACGCTAATACTAAGTGGGTATGCTACTTGAGATTTTGTCTTCATGGCGCACTCGACGAGACGTATACTACAGCGATCCTTATTGTATGTCCACAATAAAACTGTGTTTAATTTGACCACGTTAAAGCATTAGCCTGCTACCGAGTAAGGAACAATAAGAAGCTGCAAGCGTATATAGTGCTTCTGTATTGTTGTAAATGTAAAGTGCGATGCTGTATGGTTTATGAGAGTGACAGGTGCAGTAGTGGTCAAGAATAGCCCAACAATATAATAGGACTCCCTTTATTTGATTAATTACTCATGAAAGATGAATTACATAAAGTCAACAGGCTGGAGTAAAAACGAAGTTTTGGTTTTTTATGTGCATTCTTGGGATTTTGACATGTCATCGTCATCTGCATAGTAATATGTAATGAGGAGGTAGTTGAATACAGTAACTGGTATCAAAGAAGTCAGGATATAGTACCGACAACAAGACGGATATTAGTGTTATTATGACGAAGCCACAAGCTATCTGTGAGATGGTTGGTGGTCTTTTGTCTCGTTTAAGGTTTGAATCGAAATCTGAAAACTCATGTCCATATCCAGTCCTGTAGTCTCACAATAAGAGTCACCTTGTCATACCTGTAATTTGAGAGAGATTTGGCAGACGTGTGTATTAGTTAGATTGCATTTTGGTTTGCTTTGCTTTGATCTGCTCTGTCAGTGCTAAGTTTTGTGGTTGTCCAGCCTCAGCCTCTTCGTTTTTGGATTGTATAACGCGTTGATTTAAAAAAAAAAGTGTAAAAAGTTACGTTCATTTTCGAGAAAATTCAAATGGAAAATGTCCTCGTCTTGAGTGAGACGGAAAGGTTCAAGTACGAGTACGACAAAGACCATATAGTACAAGAAAGTTATTATTATATATATTAGGACTTTTGTCTCTACTGGATCCTCGCTCATTCATATGTGGTGTGGATATTTTGTTGATTACATAGGTATATGGGAAAACAGTGTGCAGATTTGGATCTTCTACAACAGTTTCAAATTTACGAAGTCGTTCTCAAGCATGAAGATGGGGAGGAAGATATCATGATGCAGTTGGATGAGAGTATGCGGTAAGCAAAAATATAATAAAATAGACGAAATTCTTGTATATATTTTTTTTTCTTGTGTGTGTGTGTGTGTATATATAAGTAAACTTTATTTCTTTTTCATTTTACTTTCTCTTTTACCATGTCCATTTATGGAGAGACAAATACACAGTATTTATTTCACATAGTCTCATGTTGGGTTTTAGGCAGGGTGGTCGTGGTCGTGGTCATGGATGTAGTTGTAGGTGCATATATATTTATTAAAAAAAGATTCACCCTCGCACCATATACCTTAATGTTCTTTGAATTTTGTTTGTACATAAATATCCCTATCTCTCCCAGCAGGTAGGTAATTATAGGTAGGAAAATTGTTGGCCGTGTACAGGCAACACGAGACTGACGTACGCTACATGTGGTGTGTAGGGTGGTGCGTTTTTTTTTTGTGTTTTATGGTTTTAGCTATGTACAATGAGCAGGGAACAACAGTAGGTTAGTGTGTTTAGTGGGAAGACATGTCATTATCACGATGTTCTTCATTAAGGAATATCGTTGCAGAGACGACTGTCATTCTGCTTTATTAGTTAAGTACAGATACTTGTACGAAGATATTCTAATCACAGATTTTGACGTACAGAGATATTAAAGTGAAATATAATAATATTATTTATAGGTATATTGAGTAAAATATAATCACACGAGTTAAATTGTTAAGTTTTTCTTGTTGAATGTCGCAGTCACGTGTACGACCAGATGAGTATGTGCTAATTTTGATTTGATTGTATTTTTGTCATATATTTTGACAGTGCACACACATCCACTCTCTCACACTGAGTACTGAGTGAGTCTCACCAGAGTCGTCTATGACCATTGAGTATTTCTAATCAGTGACAACGACGACGAGCTTTATGTTCACAATACAAAAAATAGTCAGGTTTCTACCAGTTTAAAATTGAAAATTTCCAAGTCCAAGTCAAAAAAGCTCCTCGCCTGAAAGTCGTTGGACCTCTCAATGTCAGTTATAATTTACAATCATAATATATATAATAATAATATTATATTTACCTACTTCATGTTTGAGAGGAGTGAATGGGAATTTTCGAATATTGAATTGAAACTTTTGTATAGACTCTTTTTGCTTTAAGGTGAAATTTAAATCGTCTGAGAAACTTTTGCTTTTTGGATGGCGATATCCCAGTGGAGTGTGTGTATAGGGATTAAGTATGTAGGCAGTAAGTCACAAATCCCTACAAGAATTATGTTAAGGTGTTATTATGTAGGTACATAGTTTATATTATGAATTCTGCAAGTTTCCAAAATTTGCAAAGTATTACATTTCAATATATTCCACGTCAGTCGTCAGTGCAGTGGCCAAGTAACCAGTGACAGATGAGAGTCGAGAATATTAAGAAGGATTTTCTTATGAGGGTCATATTCCTCTCTCACGTCCATTCAAGTAATAAGCTTTTCAAATCTTTAGACAAATTTTTGTTGTAAGTCGAAAACGTGTGTAGTGAAACCACTTTTAGGAGCCTCTACTTTGGTACATACTACAGTTTATATATGTACTGTACTACAAATATATTATAAGAATGACAAAATAATGCTCAAGATATTTTTTTCTGTCAGAGACATCGTAGCGTAGTTGGGTGTCATATGCAAAGACAAATTACATAAATTCAAATTAGAAACGACGTTTTGTAAATGAATATTTAGAATCAGAATTCGGATTACGTCATTCGAGATGTATCTGTGTAATAATACTGTATAGTAGTACGTAAGTTGTAATTTTTATTGGCGATTTGTTGGTGTATTGAGAAGGTTGGAAATATTAGGCAATGTACGTTTAAAGTGTAAAGGATGCATAAATTAAATCTATATTTAATAAAAAATTATAAATTTGTAGGCAGAAGCTGTTGAATCGGAAAGGGTACGGAGAGTTGGAAGGGAGTGGGGGAAATAAAGAGAGAAGAAAATCCCGCCGGCACTCAGCCAACGGAACACCGCCGTCAACACCCACCGCCATTGGGTCATCAGCACCGTTTCTCAATTCAAATAGCAACTCACGCTCCCATCCCACTGTTCGGAGACTCTCATCTACCGGGGAAACTCGTGGAGAAAATGATGACTGGAGTAGCTCTACATCTTCATCGCATTCATCCTCTCCTGCACCCAACGGATCTGTGTCTCCTGTCATTTCCAATGGATACACCACAGATAAATGTTAGTTCTCTTATTTTTTCCCCCTGCATCTATATACTTCCCCCGTTTCCCCTTAAAATCCCATAATTCCCGCATATCCACGTTCAGTTTTATATGTCTTATCCTTTAGAGCCTGTACGCACATAATTATATAGCGTTTTAGCTTTCTAACCTTTAGCACTACATAAACTGTACAGAGACCAGAGGAGAACGCCAGGCAAGAGCAACAAAAAAAAAATGCACGGGGAAACCCCATGTAAAAATAAAAATACCGATTGGCTGTATGTACGTAGTATATGTAAAAGCGATAGCGATAGCTACAGAATTTATATCTTCTTTTCGCACCGACTCTGAACTATTTGGATCTTCTATGGAATGAAGACCTATGGATAATACGATGAGCGCACTCCTACATTGTATTATTCCCTCGGCCCTCTCGGTATAAGCCAATAGTTTAGTACACTTTTGCTGGTTTTTGATGCGATAACAAGCGTATGAGTTATGTACTCTTTCTTCTTGGCTTACGCTAAAAAATACAATTTATTCCAAGGAGGTCAAGTAATGTAGATTAAGAAATGTTTGTGTGCATGTCCTCAAAAATTGTTTTGAAATCAGGCGTTTGTTCTCATAAATAATGGAGAGTTTTTTAAAATTGTCCTTAAATGTATATGTAGCCTAAGTAGTAATTTTTTTGAAAATAATCCCATGTAGCCTTTGACAGAAGTATTACTATTTAGATCCACACTTTGTAAGGAGGCAAAGCAGCTTATCCACATTTATCTTAATAAATGCCCTTGAAAATTCATAAAATTGCATGCACAAAAATTCCTTTGCCTCAACAAGCACATTTTTTAAATACTTACTGTAAGCTATGAATGAGAAAGTTGGAAGACTTTGTAATTTGTAATTATTTTTGTGTTCTGATTTTATTTTTGAAAAAGTTAAGACTGTCTTTTAATTAATTGTATGTACGTGAGAAAGGCACTAGGCAATTTGTACAAGGACTGTTTTTAAAAACTACTTATGGACAAACTGCGTATTGCATTTTGTAATGCTAGAAAGGCATTCATAGCTTACAGGGGGACGTAGAGTCATCTGATGTACGAATTAATGCTACAAAAAATTTGATGTTGAGCCATATTATATAGACAAACAAGAGCATTAGAGCATGTAACTTATCTAGCAAATTTTAAAACCGCGCTTTTGATTATTTTTAAAAGGTTTTTCGAATGAGATTGATGTTACTCCTGGACTACGAAGACGTCGAGAAAGAGCGGAGCGTCAGAAAAGTCTTCTTCTCGAGCAAAAGCAAGTGAACGGGATTGTGAATGGAGTGAATTCTCATGAATGCAATGGTAATGGACACACGACGGATGATAGCATGGGCTCACCGGCCACTCCGAGCTCCCCAATCAAAAATCCAGACTCAATCTCACTAATCCCATTAGGTCGATCGAATAGTAGCAAAAAAGATATTCTGTCTGTCGTGTCCACGAATGGGAATGAGAATTCAGTGACCATGAGTGGGACGAATGGTAATAACTGTGCTAACAATAAAAGTAGACCCTGGATGCTCCCCGTCTACACAAACAATAAAGCGAATGGGACAGGGAGTCAGAATGGAGAGAAGGAGAATAGTATGGAGAAGGATATTGTTGGGGTGGGTCTTGGGGAAAGTGAGAAAGTGACGAATGGGAGTGTGACGAAGCGAGAGAATACAGTGAAAGATTTAACACAGAAACTCGCCAATCAAAGTTTACTCACGAGCCCTGTGGATGAAAATAAGTCATTTAGCCGAACTGGAGATCTCAGTGGTGTCGTGTTAAAAGCCAAAGAAGGATTAGCTAAATCAAAATCACGTGCAGACATCAAACCACCCCAGCCCACAGACGTTGTGAATGGGACAAATAGTAGTAATAATGGAAGTAGTCTCTTGGAAGTTAAAAAATCCGATAATGAGCTACACTGGGATTTTCTAGTCAGTAATTTGAACCGACCATTGGAAATTTGTGATCTTGATTTTAAGGACTTAAAAGATGTGGATGACACAAGTATTTTAGCCCCCTCCCCTCATCTATTTAACGGTGGAAATCTTAATGGTTTCCCTCCACCTGTACCCTCCATGAATGGTTTCAGTCTCGGACCCCCACCTCCTCCTCCAGCTCTTGGGATTAAATCCATTCCACCCCCACCCATGAATGGACTTCTGAATGGAGGACTTAATGGAATTATTCGAGGACCTCCGGCTCCCCCTCTTTTTGGCATTGCTCTTAAACATCAAAATAATAATAACTCAAATAATGACTCTAATCTCTCCAATATGAGTCCCAGTGATACAGGGAAAAAGACCAAAAAGACAGTAAAATTATTTTGGAAGGAAGTTCGAGAGGATCCTGTGACTGCGATGAAAATCCAGAAAGTTGGTTGTATATGGGATGAGCTGGCGCCCATTCCTTTGGATACACAACGACTGGAGCATCTCTTTGAGTCCAGGGCTAAAGACGTTATCACGAAGGTAAGCCCTTTGATTGCTTTTCCATTGACACTCTCATTTCATATGTTTTTAACTTAACATACAGGCGCCGCAGGTCTCTCCACTTATTAAGGTCGCGGAACTTTAATTATAGCTCAAATTAGTACCTATATGTATTTATAGTATGTTGGTATACACATGCAGTTCATAATATATCGTCTGTGAAGAATCAAAGTGACCCATATCCAGTTTTAGCTAAATACAAAATACACTATCTACAAAATCATTAAAGTCATAAAAGCTTGAAAATATTGCATTTTGTACTTTTTCAAAACAATGAAATAGAACAATTTACACTTTTTTAAAACATGTAAATAGAACATTTTACACTTTTCAAAAACATGGAAATAGAACAGTTTACACTTTTCAAAACTCTCAATTAACATTTTACGCATGTTTTTCATTTTGTTTTTATGACATAGCTCATTTTGATTCTAGCTTAAATTGGATATGGGTCATTTTGGTTCTTCACAGACGATATGCTATTTAATCAGCTCAGACACAATTGTGATTGATCAATCTTCAACGATTATTACTATTTTTGGATTTAAAAAAAATTTATTGTCAGTACTGTCTGTTAGTATAATAATTTTGCGAATTTTTTATATCTATGTCATGAGTACTTTTATCATTAGGATGAATTTACTAATCGTTAATGCACCTCGCACAAAACTGAAAGAAGCTCCTGCTGCTCACATTGACACCGTAATTAAAAAGTATAAAATGATTAGAAGCCACATAGTCAAAGCCAAACTGCGTACGGTTTATTGTGTACAAGAAAACATGCGTTTCCAAATAATGCAAACAAAATAGAAAGTATAGTAAGTTATATGATTTACTACAAAGCAGTATACTTAATTACGAACCTACTTACGATAAAAATGTAAGCAACACTCACTCATGACACGACACTTAACACCTGCTTAATTTTTGGTTTGTAATTTTTTTTTATGTAATTATATGATTAAAACATTGTTAGTTAAGATCTTGTTATGATTATTAATATATAATTATTACTTGATTTCCTTCTTTCATTCTATTTTTATTTTTTTATGCGCATTTTCGATTTTGTTGTAAAGACAAATTTTTAATTCCATTATATTCTTCACGTTGACTTGATGCACACTATTACAATAATGATTAATGATTAATGTGTAACTGCCTCGTTATACATTATCCACACAAACTATACAGATACATTAATTTTTTTCTTGATTAGTTAACTGCAGTCACAGTCACGCCTTCATTGCACTCCTGTCTCACTCATTATATAGTGTACACACGTTTGAATTAATTAACGAACAACAAAACCAAACTTGTTGTGACTCTTTACTCTTTACCATTTACTACTTTTATAAAATTTATAGTCTACTATATGCTAAATATTTGGCGATACTGTATAGCTGAATTGGAAATATATATTAAGTATATGCGAAGTATAATTTTTTTTTTTGAAACTTCTTCTTTCCTTCCTTCCTTCTCTATATTTTTAGGGGGGGAAAGAGAAAAAAAAAATGATTTGAAAATAGGTTTTTTTTTTATTGGATTTAAAAAAATATTTTGGTTTGTTTTGATTTTTGTTGCTTGCTCTACGCTTGTGGATTTACATCGACTCTCATTCAATACAATTCAATTGACATGGTGCCTTCAGGAGGTGAGTTGACTTACTCTTACAAAAATGCTTCTCTAAAAGTATCTCGATTATGTACACCTGTGCCTTATACACCACGTGCTGTGTCGTTGTCGTTGTCCTTATTTCGACTGTCTCATCTTCGTTTTCCGTTGTTCCGTGTTATCTTGTTGTCTTGTGTCTTGTTTAATTGCCTTGTGTCTTGCATTTGTGAACTCTAATCTATATCATAATATGATTATAGTGTTACGTTTGAAATTTTTTTTTGAATGTTCTCCCCTTCATTTTTCTCTTGCTTGGTCTTTGATGACCTCAACAGTATTTGCATTTTGCGTGTGCTTCAGTTAGTTCAGTTATATTACACACTCTTCTAATATTCTTGATCCTTTATAATTATTGCACATTTATAAACAAAAAACTTCTTGTTCTGTTCTGTGTTTTTTTTTGTTGTGTTTAGAAAAACTTATTAATATTCTGTTTATTATTTTTATGTATAATAATTATTGCCGTCAAACAGAAGACTTCCAAACCCAAAAAATTACAATTTCATAATAATATAATATATGTAATAATACTGTGTACTTGTTCTTCGTCCGTAAATTAAAACAAAAAACCTAAACAATCGTCAATCAATGTGTCTTTGTGATTGTCCTCTCGTCTTCTATGTCTTCTACCTCTAAAAGCGTAATCAGGATCGCATTACCCTTTTTTGTAATACGACAGTCTAAAACCTTATTATTTTGTCTCTTCCAATATTACCTAATTCTTCCGTATACGTTTTTTTTGCTTATAGTGAACCAAGTATCATGCAAATGAAATATGATCACAATCAACATGATAATTACCTATTTTAATTACCTCACAAATATGCATATACCTGTGAACCTATACTTAAATATGTTGTATGGATGTGTACCACAAGAAATGTACCACATTATCCGTGTCCCCTGTAAATGTTTCACTCAAATATATATGTAGTCTTTTGTCAGTCTTGATTTTAATGTTACCTATACCTATATTTATGCATTTCGCTCTCTTTTTTTTGATAATAATTATAACAGTGAATGACACAATAAATTGATTTACAAAACTGACGCTATTTTTTAGAAACAAACGGACATGAATAAAAGTAAAGAAATTGTTGTCCTTGATCCGAAACGATCGAATGCAATTAATATTGGGATGACCAAATTGCCACCTCCGAGAACAATTAAAGCTGCAATTATGAAAATGGATGCTACTATCATTAATCGAGAAGGCATTGAGGTGAGCTTCAATTTTTTTTAGACCACAAATAAAATGGTCATTATCTCTGTGTTTGTAAGGGTCATTATTATTTTGTCAATATGCATTTTACAGAAACTTTTGACAATGCTACCGACGGACGAGGAAAAGGGTAAAATCCAAGAAGCACAATTTGCAAATCCAGAAATACCCCTAGGCAGCGCTGAGCAGTTCCTACTCACGCTGGCATCCATCTCGGAATTAACTGCTCGTCTCAAACTTTGGGCTTTCAAATTGGACTATGATAATTTAGAGAAGGTTCATATTTTTTTATACTTAAGTATGCTTGTTATCATAATATAGTTTCTTTTACGAGGATCAAAGTTGGATATTTTAGGCAGGATGAAAGCAATTACATATTTTTAGATGGCTAGCAGCATTTTTTACAAAGTTTTACTCGATAATTTTTTCAGGAAGTTGCGGAGCCGTTAATGGATTTAAAACAGGGCTTAGAGGCTTTGGAGAAGAACAAGACATTCCGGTGCATTCTAACCACTCTTTTGTGTATCGGTAACTTCTTGAATGGGGCGGAGGCCAAAGGTTTCCAAATTGATTATTTGGCTAAAGTTCCTGAAGTGAAGGACACTGTCCATAAACATTCTCTTCTTCATCATCTCTGCCATATTGTTATCGAGAAGTTCCCAGAGTCCACCGATTTATACTCTGAAGTACGATATATTTATATAATTGTGTGCATTTATTTCTGTTAGTTTAATGTTTGTTTTTATGTGATTTAAATAGTTACTTTTTGAATGACAATGCAAATTGTAGACGATACTAAAAATGAGCTTCCTGCCATTTTCCTTGATTAATTTTTACGACAATAGATCGGCCCAGTAACTAGAGCTTCCAGAGTTGATTTCGAAGATCTTGCATCTAATCTTGCCAAGATGGAAACAGACTGTAAAGCTTCATGGGATCACCTTCGTGTCATTGCCAAACACGACGGACCTACGAATATGAAACTCAAGTAAGAATAATTGTTACAGTAGTTCTCAAAATTTCTGAATTTTGTATGCTTTGCTTAGGAGCAGAATCAGAGAAGACCTTTAAAATGCTTGTTTGTTTTTTTGCTAAATTGTTGTTTGCTCTAAATTACATTTCCTGTCTTTGATGGTCTTTTATTATGTACCTATGTAGTATCTTGGAAAGTCTCATAACTTTTTGTATTTCTTATGTGTTTTTAATAGAATGTCAGAGTTCTTGGCGGACTGTGCTGAGCGCATAATTGTTTTGGGCATAGTTCACCGTCGTGTAATAAATAGGTAAGATTTATGATTCATTTTTTTGACACGCACACACACACGGCCACTTGAATGAAAAATTGTGAATAAAAAGCATTGTACATTGGAATAGAAAATACATTTACACAAATGACGTGTACATTCCGACAGACATTTGTGAAATGCGTAATCTGCGGATTGTGACTCAATAATATAATATTACAATATGATTCGTGTAGTTGCGCGTATAAGTAATACAAATGTATGCATTGCTTTCTTTGACAGATTTCATAAGTTTTTACTATGGCTTGGTGTTTTGGCACATCAAGTGACGACGACGAAGCCGCAAATTCTCTTTAAAATAGTCTCGGAATTTGCATTGGAATATAGAACAACCCGAGAGCGCGTGATACAGCAGTTACAAAAGAAAGCTAATCATCGTGAAAGGAATAAGACCAGGGGTAAAATGATAACTGAGGTACGTTAATTAGTCGTTTATGACCCCGTCTTTGACTAGAGTGTTATGTAAATATCATATATATATAGCTGTACACGTATCCTGTTCTTAATATGCTCACTATATTCCTCAATCTTTGTCTCATCTGACATGATGCATCTCAATTGTTGACGTCTCTGGTTCTCTTGACTCTCGTGTTACAGCAACTGATGTACAAAACCAAAGAAGACAAGGCTGACGCAGAGTTGCAAAGGGTACTCAAGAAGACGACGACTGATGCCGGGGATGGGGAGGTGGTTCGTAGTCCGCTCACATGGACACGACGTCCTAACAAGAGTCAAAATCCAAACATCCATAATAACAATAATCATATTAATAGCAATAACAATAAGTGTGCCACTCTCAATGGACACGGCACGCTGACTGATGGTGATGATGAAATTCTCGAAAGCTTGGTCAAGACAGCTACTCAAACTCCTGCCACCAGAGCAGCTCCTCGGGAGAGAAAACGGAATTCTCGATACTCTGATAGGAAGTCGTGTAAGTAGAACACGCGTGTACACTCAATCCATTTATTTTACTCATCCTTATTGTCAGTATCAGGCTGGCCCATCTTCTCAAAGACAGAGACAGACGGAGTGTCTTCACTTTTCTTTCAAGTTTATACCATTAGTCAACTGTTTATTTTTAGAAAAAACATCCCGTCTTGTCTGTCTTTTTGAAAACTCTCATGTCATCGTTAGTACACACTGCTGTTAATTAAAGGAGTCATTTGGGACTATGGGACCGGGTCTGCTATTCAGGACATGAGCACACTTTCATCAGTAATTTGCTCTATAGGGATCATTGGATCATTGTTTCTTAGACAGGGATTTTCTCGTAATAGTATGCTTTAACTTAGGCCTTATATTTCTATTATCGTATCGTATTGTGTTGTATCGTACCCGTCGTATCGTACTGTACCGTACTGCCAAATGTTTTCATCGTCAATACATACTATATTTCACAATGCAATGTGTGCTTATGTTTCCCAATTTACTTTGATTTTTTTATGTTCAATTGAAACATGGATCCGTTGATTTTTCTT
Source organism: Dicyrtomina saundersi (assembly GCA_034695245.1). Classification (NCBI taxonomy): domain Eukaryota; kingdom Metazoa; phylum Arthropoda; class Collembola; order Symphypleona; family Dicyrtomidae; genus Dicyrtomina; species Dicyrtomina saundersi. The sequence goes on from JAQFZE010000026.1 coordinate 23,557, forward strand.
GGAATTGACTAGTGAAGAGATCACGGACACGAGAGAATAATGTTGTAGGCGTGTCTTTGTATGCAGCTCTTACTGGAAATTAAAATAGCATTCGTCTCTTTTCCATTTCTATGGTACACACCGCGTCTGTCATTTTGTGTGGTTTTTTGTGTGGATATCGTTTTTTTTTTCAAAAATTAGTATACTACCGTGGGCTTTTCTATACCGTGTTTATAATGGAGTATGACCAAGTAGTTTGTGGTGTGATGTTTTGCAGTGTTTAAAACCAAGTAGGTACATAGTGTTTTGTGTGCATTTTTAGTCTTTTTCCGTTTTAATTTTTTAACATGATTTCATTTGCAGAAACAGTTGAATTTCAATAAGAGGGCTTCAGTCAGCATGTTTAAAAGATCAGATAAACGTCGTAATTTCTGAGAATAATATGATTATAATAGGATCTCGGCTTGCATGTATTAAGATAAATAATTCATTATGTAGGTAACATGGTAAAATGCATGGTAAAATATATGTATATAGATACTTGAGCAAAGGTCTGGAAGATAGATACCCGATTGTTTGAGCATGAACACGTAATTATTCATTCATGACTTACAACTACAAAACATACATAATGTTTGTACTATGAGTGGTCTGGTGTGGTCTGGTCTGGTGGTGATGGGTGACCTACACTGACCGAGATGCAGGCATTATTACAGTATGTGGAATGCGTAGTTGTTTGTACATGACTATACCTATATACGTTTGTATTTTTATTTTTATAGAAACTACACTCGGTGTGTGCAGGACAATTTTGTTGTATATCAATTCTGAAGCTTTCGCTGATTAATTTTGTAATATTTTCTACAGTGAGAAGAACGTTGCGTCACGGCCTGTCGGAAGAAGAGCGGAAATTGCTTGCAGCTTTCATGGCAAACGGTCACACGTTTTAGTTGGTCAATAATATTATTATATACCTAAGAAAAAAAAAGATGTAAATACATAAATCCTGCAACTATTAATTAATTATACCTATAATGTGGCTAATGGCTATGACCAGCTTCTAGTTTAAATTTTATTAAAAATGATCCTTAACTTTGTGACTTTTTTTTGAGTGAATATAATTAATTATAGGAAAGTGTGTGACATTGTTATAAATAATTATACAATTAATGTAGAAATTTAAGTAAAAAATAATTTGAATGGAATCATTAATGCTGACTATAGATATGAGTGATTCGAATACACAATAAGTACACGACATATTATGCAGTTATCAATCTGCAAATTAGTTTGAATTGAATTAGTGGAGAGAACAAAATAAATCCAAATTAAAATTTTTATCTTCCTCACGCAACCGAAAGCCCTTATTATCTTTATATTACTATGGACTATAGGTTATATAGATGCACACGTGTAAAAATGACTTCGTAATCGTATCGTGAGTGTACAGGTAGACACTAATGATTTCCAAAAAATCTAAATAATTTATGTGTTATGGTCGCATTTAGCTAATTATTGTAACTATATACTTATTTTACAGTAATACTATAGGGTACAGTAGACAGGGTCAAATGTGGGCGAGAAGACATTTACTATCTACCTACGTTTACGTTATAAATATGATACTTCGAAGTTGTGGTCAATTATTGTATGAAAATAATTAAAAAATTTGGCTAATTATAGTGCCTCATCTTACCACAAACTTTATTGATCAAACTAATTCTAATGTACGAAATATGAAATATTATTATGATATCGTTACTATTATTGGCTTCCCTATAGCCCTCCTATATAAACACTGTACTACCACGTATATTTAATAATTATAATACCATAGTATGATACAGTTTTGACATAATTTCTGTACACTATACACTACAAAAGCAATACCAAATAAGTTAAGATGCTATTAATATTTGATATAATTATATAAGAACTACATTTAAAAATATTTAAGAATCCCAAAATTTAAATTGTGTGTGGATATTTATTCGGCATCAGAATAAAGGAAGCTGTTGACATTAGGTTTTCAGTTGTGTAAAAAAAAAATTTGAATTCAACATCCCACGATTAAAATGTCAAATATTATTATGGTTAATAATTATATATTACTATTAATTATCTTATGATGATAATAGACTTAATTGCAAAACTTTGCCTAGTCAGTGATAAACTCTTTGACGTCGATGTCTTATCTACATGATATTCTCAGACATGAATATAGAGAATGCCTCAGATGCAATCGTCAGCTATTTATAATTATTACAAAAAATTACGAAAATGCTTGGCGAATATAATGTATAAGAAAAAATCATAATCATACTATATCTCCGTATGATTATACATTTGATTATTATATAATAGTGTGAAAGTGTATAGATTTAATTGCATTGTATCTATATATATAAATACGACTATATGACTACTAGTATATATAAATCAGATATTTAATGGAGTAAGAAGTCCTCAAAATGTTAAAGTAATAATTCAGTAGACGAATTTATCAGTAATCATTGATGTCGATATATGTATGTGGTGTTTGACGAATCCTTTGTATTTGTATTTCGTGATTGTCCACATGGACTCCAGATTTATTATCGTTATCGCTGTAGTTTACTAAACAAAATATTTGTAACCCTCGTTTTTATTTTAAAATAATGATGTAATAAGTATGGATGGCCAACTCATATCAGTATGCATAGTTATGATTGCGGTAGGAAATAATCTTTGATTCCGAAGCCCATTTTCTTTGCACTCCTTATATAGCTGATATATAGTAAAATTTGATGTGCGAGGAGACTGTGAGTTGTGCTGTGTAAAATTTGTTTTAATTGCAACCAATATATAGCATGAGGTCATGAATGTGTCCTGAACAAAATTAACCCTATGTATAGCGTACTATAGTATAATATGTTATCGGTTTTTCAATTTATTGTAATTGATTGTAATACCTAATGCTACTTGTAATCAATTTTAATCAAAGTAGTTCCAGGATAAATTGAACATAGGCATGTCGACTGTATGATCAATGATCGTTGTTTGTTAACTATGATATCAATAGCATTTATCTTAAATTCTACGTAATCATGAAAAACAAATTATCGCAAAAATATTATAGTCTTACCTTCCTAAAGTAAATAGCGCTATAAAAGATTTCAATATAACTGAAAATATATTGTCTCACCACCAGTTAACTCAACGCAAATCTGATTCCGGAATATGCATTAACATAGTAAATTAAATTTTACTATAATACTGTAAAGCAAATTAATCGCAACACGGCGCATTTAAGTTATTAGTATAATACACATTTAATAAAAATTTCTTCATACTTGTACTACTCACGACTTAACTAAATACTATATAACAAATATATGAAACAATGAATAAAATGGTGAATTACCTGTAAAAAATATTACTTTTTGTTTTTGATATATACAAGTTCTAATATTTATTGAAAATGATCATGAATGATAATAACCTTATTACATCTTACAGTAAACATTATTTTTAAGAATATGATACTATTAAGCTGCAAAAAAAGCTTTGAAAAAATTTTAAAATGATTTAGTTTTATCAGGTAATACGTAAATATAAGGAACTTATTACAACGGTACAGTGATATTTAATTTTTGGTCCAATTTCATCGCATACTTAATGACTCGCAATGCGTTCTCGTTCCCAGCCCATGCTCTGAAAAAACATATAATAATTACTTACACCAGTTTTTCTTAAAGGCGGTAAATTATGTAAATAATGTAAAGGCTGAAGGGGGTTAGTAGTATTTATTAATTTCAATGCACTACTGGTTGGTTCAAATAATTAACGTGTAAAATATTAATGTAAAAAATAATTACATACGCAAAGTTTTACAAATTAATGTACAAAATTACACACATATATAAAAACTTAATCCATCTAAAAGTTTGGCCAGCTAACAAAGTTTTCAATTGACTCTGTCTGAGCGATATCAAACATAATTACGTAATGTATTTCACTTAATAGGTATGCTTTATTCTGCATGTCGTCAGTGAAGAAACAATTTGACGTTAGTCCAACGGTAGTAAGTACACTGAACTGAACTTTCGACATATCGCCAGTGAAGAATCAAAATGACCCATATCCAATTTAAGCTGGAATTAAAAGGAGCTATGTCGAAAAATTCTTTAAAATGAACTAGAATGTAATGCGCAAAATGTTAATAAGAGTTTTTTAAAAGGCCCAAAATATTCTATTTACATGTTTTTGAAAATTGTGCAAAATGTTCTATTTACATGTTTTTGAAAATTGTGCAAAATGTTCTATTTACATGTTTTTGAAAATTGTGCAAAATTTTCTATTTACATGTTTTTGAAAATTGTGCAAAATTTTCTATTTACATGTTTTTGAAAATTGTGCAAAATGTTCTATTAATACATGTTTTTGAAAATTGTGCAAAATGTTCTGTTTACATGTTTTTGAAAATTGTGCAAAATGTTCTATTTACATGTTTTTGAAAATTGTGCAAAATTTTCGATTTACTTCTTTTCGAGAAGTGCAAATTTTTCTAATTACTAGCTTTTAAAAGCAAATTATATTTTAATAATTTTGTAGATAGTGCATTTTGTTTTTAGCTAAAAATGGATTTGGGTCATTTTGGTTCTTCACTGACGATATAATAATTGTCAGTTGAAATCAGAACTTTTGTTCGTATCCGTAAGTAAAGGATTTAACAGGAAAAATGACACTTCTGGATCACAATCACAAGTATCAAAAGTTCCAAATGAATGTAATAGTTTGCAACAACAAAAATATTGGGCCTGCTTGGAAAGATCACAATGGTCTGTTACCACCGTAAATATAAGTAAAAGTTAACATAATCAACTCCGTTTAATATTTAAATCACTCCATTATGAGTACAAATCTAAAAAACTGTGTTTGATTTGATATTCTTCACACTGCAAAGTAAATGCCCTCTTCCAGTTGGACTGAAGAATTGCGTCATAACTGAATTAACTACGTAATTTTATGTATTTTCCAGCGCTTGCAAAACCAAAACACTCTTTGGCACATACAAATCATTATACCGATAGTATATACCCTATGCCTATACTCTACCACAACATACCTTCTGGCAATACCGTTGTTAACATCCCAATGTAAAAGACTTGCTGCCACTCCTGATCTTGTCCCATCCAACACAAGTCCAAAATTCCCGTTCATCGCTTCGCCCCTACACAATCACCGCAACAAATTAACAAACTCGAATTTTTATAACTCATTATTGACACCCAATGTACTTAAAGTTAGTTAGTTATGCATGTTTTTAATTTAATCTTCTCTCAAGTGAATACACACCAAACATATCTATGAACCCTTTAGGCCAACTGATAACAATTAATTTGAAAAAAATAGGGAAATTCACTATACGGCCAGACAACAACAAACGGCTTTGTTTGTGTTTGTACTACCAATTTAAAAAAATTCAACCGTTCCCGTTCCCGTAATAGTTGTATGTAATGACAATCGTAACTTGGACATTTACAAACGCTACCTCAACGGGTCTCTGTAGTTAATCAGAGGACCACTGCAGATGTAAAGTTCTGTTATATTTTAAAATAAAAGTATTTGGTTTTTATTTCCTTGTAAAATTATCTGTAATATTCTATCAGCACTTATTCTACAAATGCAATTTACGCCTCCACCCGTTCAACTTTCTCTTACATTTTTTTCACTTTACCTGTAAACAAGGAACGCAAGCGACTTCATTAGCGACGAAAAAGTGTAATCAGTTTGTTTTTCCTGTTTTATTTTTTTCTGGCTCAATGAAATATTTTAAAAGCATAATTGTAACCAAAGCGGTAAGTAAAATCCCGGTGTACAGTAAAACTGTTTTGACGTTATCCATTTTGGTAGACATTTATACACAGGTTAACAGTCTAAGACATTAGCTACCAACCGTTGTGTACTCCTTGGACGCTTGAGTTTCACCTTTAGAATATTCGTGGTCACAGTTCAGAAGTTAAAATAATAATAATAATTTAGTAGCTAAATCAAACTGTATTACAGGAGCAACTGTAAATAATTATTATGATTTTAATTTCGAATGTGAAATGTTGATCTGATGATGATCAGTGCTCACAATCTGCTCCGTGTGACCATCAAAGGTAACTGAGAAGTTTACTCCTATTTTTTTAACAAGCGACCCGGATTCGGAAATCCAAGAGCGAAGGACAAAATATGGTGGCCTACTGCTCCATTGTTATTCTGCAAAAACTCAGTGTCTGAACACAAATATTGAGTAGGACTTCCAATGATTTTTTCCTTGAACATTTGCTTAGATTTTTAATGCAATGTACTGTAATACGATTATATAAATACCGAAGCCATGTAAGAAACCATTGAAAGAGTACGTAGTTTGCTGATATGCTACTACTTTGTGAAGAATATTATGTAGCTGTTGTAGCTTACACATGCCTCACAATATTTACGTTTCCCATAATATGTATATGTATAAGAACTTTAAGATTTGCTAAAAATCTTTTTGGCCAGAATCAAACGTTACAGCGTTTGTTACTTACAGCAAATATAATACATTTTATGTTATTTGTAAAGGAAGTAATAATTTTCGGAAAATACTTTCTTTAATACTAACAATCTGTAGCTACAGCCATAGCCATCATGCAGTACTACCCTGCTATGCAATGAAGAAAGAAGTATTAATTAATATCATGGTTTTTTACCAATAATAATTGGATTAAGCATATGTACGTATTTCTGTAGTTCTGTTTCTGCTCGATATAAATTATTATACACTTCTTGGAAATATTCATTGTAATAAATTATACTATTATTACTGTAGTGATTATCGACATCGACCACCTATCATAGTAATCGTATATAATTAAAGGAAAAAATCATAATTTTTGTTGGGCATAAATAGCGAACGCAATTCCGAGAAAATATACCTTCATCTTTCCGTGTAATTTGTTTCCCACTCTCTGTATACACAGTCGGCAAAGTGTGTGTTTTTCATTTGTAAGCTCAAAACCTAGTTGAACGCCAAGCGTACATTATTATAATTTAGTACACAACGTAATAGAATTATGAATTAATGCCTAAGGAGCTATACCCACACGTTTCTTCTAACGGGATAATAATAATATAAAATGCTTCACTGAACAGCTTAAACGGACAAATGATTTCTTGGTCTCAAACATTTATACGCCGAAGCGAACCACGCATAATTTTAATTAGTGAAGGAGACGCAGTATTCCCAGGTTACAAAGGACGAAGAGCAATAAAAACTATTAGTATACGTGATGCACCTGTGCAACAGCACTATATGTAATTAGTGTACGATCTAGCAGTGCAAATATTGTAAGTGCGAAATGGGGAATTAGATATAAAAGAAACGTATTTAGCGTACCATCCTACACCTCCACCATTATGAAGTGCAACCCAGCTGGCACCCCGCACTCCCAGTCCAATAAAATTCTGGACAGCCATATCCGCTGTGAATTTTGATCCATCCGTCACATTAGAAGTTTCTCTGTAAGGGCTGTCTGTTCCAGAAACATCATGGTGGTCTCTGCTTATTACAACTGGTCCCTAAAACATATAAGAAATAGTCAAATAGTTTTATCTAGCTTTTTGTTTCGCTGTTTTATCGTAAGTTGTAGATATTAGGACGTTTTTATTACTTGAAGCTCTCCTGTCATGACCATTTCATCAAATTTTTGGGCTATAAGCGTCCTCCCAATGCAGTCACTGTAAAGAATTCGAGCTTGAGACCCCACTACTAAATTGTGGGGACCTGCTTCGCGTATCCATTTTAAATTTTCCTTGTAATGAAATCCAACACTTTCGTCCAAACTTGCATCTGTAAATTGTAAAATTTTTAGATATTTGGACAAGCAAGTGGAGTTAATTTTTATTGTGAATTTAATTTACATATCTTTTGTTCGTATACTTTTACTTGATACAATAACGTGGATCGATACTTAAAACAATTGACAACTGTTTTAATTTCTTAACTGGATTTGGGTTCACATACGTACAATGCATAAATACAACCGCTGAATAATTTGCCTTGCTTATTTTGAAATCCTTGTAGTACCCAATTACCTTTCAATAACGTTTCCAAAACTTTAGCAGCAGCTTCGTCCGTTTTTTGGAGATCGCTTTCCAGTCCAGAACAGCATACCCAACGAAATGGTCCAAATCCGAGTGAAAATATGTCACTGAAAGTAATTCAAAAAAAATCTTGTAATTGAAGTAGTTTTCATCTCAAGTTGTTTTTAAGTATAGGAATTCAGACGCTTTGAGGGGCTGTCAAGACAAGACAAAGAGACTATATACCCCATGATATCCTCCACATATGACGGGTAAAGAAATTCATCCGGGTTATTCAGATTGGTAATGGCTGCCCCGGCCCTTTTAGATTCCAGCAGAAATGCATTTCCGTAGTCCCAGAAATGGAGACCTGTCGCATTCACCAAAGTATTGATTGCATTCACTTGTCGATTTAAACTATGCCTGACAGCTTCTTTAAACGATTCTGGATTTTCTGAAATCATCTACAGTCACAAAAAAGAATAGTAGAAAAACTCAAAATTTATATTTCAATTTCAAAACTGTGAATAATTGTTGAGCGTTGTATCTAAAAAAAGTGTTGTGAAAATGTGAAAATGAAACCTTTTGAGACTCTTCGAATGTTAATGAGACAGGGTAGTATCCCCCATCGAAAGGAATATGAAGTGATGTTTGATCTGAGCCCAAATCAACGATTTTTTCTCCAGTCCGCTCATACTCAGCCACAAGTCGCTCCCAAAGGTCCACAACATTCCCATGATAGCCGAGACTGGTGGCTTCCTTATTTTTCTTTGCCTCTACAATCCTTTTTAAAAGGCTGTCCAAGTCTTCGAACATTTCCTTCACATAACCTTGGTCGTAGCGTTTCTTTAGAGCCTCATAGCTTATCTACGTATAGGTACAAATAACTGGGATTAAAAATACATAAATCTCATGATTTTCGTCAATCTTATTGAATTACTGAATTGTACTGATCAACACCACATATTAATTCAAAATGCAATAATAACTGTAACAAACTTCGGCAATAACACCAACGCATCCAGCTATGACGGCGGCTTTAGCTTGAGCCCCAGACATGCCACCCAATCCTGCTGTTACGTACACTTTTCCTTCCAAAGAATCACACTGAAGATGCTTTCTCCCAACACTCATTAAAACAATCTGAAATATTAGATATACAAGTAAATTTCAAGAAACAACCCTGCAAGTTTCAAATATTCTGTAGTGGACACTCTTTAGAAGTATATGAAAAGTTGACAAATAAAGCATAGGAAAATTTTAGTCTCAATACCGTCGTTCCGTGTACGATTCCCTGTGGACCAATATAGCAATAACTTCCAGCTGTCATTTGACCGTACATACTGACTCCAAGTCCGAAAAAACGGTCATAGTCCAGCGGTGAGGAATAATTGGGAACAACCATGCCGTTTGTGATAACAACTCGAGGAGCTGCTGGGGATGAAGGAAATAGCCCCAGTGGGTGTCCAGAATAAAGAGATAACGTTTGCGTGTCGTCCATTTCGCTCAAGTATTTCATAGTCAACCAAAACTAAAAATTCCCACATGATTTTTATCTACTTAATTTCTACCTATATTCTATATACAAATAAAATAATAAATAGGTAGAATAACAATTTCAATTTTCGCCTGAGGCATTTTTGCGGATACTACAAAAGCCTGCATGAAAATCGACTGCAGACGTTTTAGCCTGACGCATTTTTCATAGAGACTGTGGGTCCAATAAGTCCCTTCTTTATAGCTTATAATAAAATTAATTAATTATTGTAAAGGATTACTTAAACGTATTACATATATATAATACACTCACTTGTCCCCAGTTGGAGAAAACTTGACCATTGCCCCCATAGACGACTAATTCTTCAGGGAATTGGGCTACACGTGGATCTAAATTGTTGCAGATCATAAGCATAATTGCTTTGGCGTCCAATGTTGCTGCAGGATATGCTCTAATAGGGTACGCTTTCATGGGGAACTCTGGTAAAAATCTGTACATGTAAATGTGTCCATACTGATCCAACTCATAACTAAAATCTTCAATGAGAATATCATGAACTTTCTTGGGAAAATAGCGAAGAGCATTTTTCAATGCAAGATCCCGTTCTTCTGGAGTCAAAGGTAATTTTCTCTTGGGAGCATGTGGCACATTCGGATTTCTAGTCCGATTTTTATTTTCTGGAATGGGTTTTATGGGAATCCCATCTTTGAGTGTTTCCAAAAAGCTTAACGAATTCATACTGAATTGTCAAGCCAAAACACAGGGGAAGTGAATTGTGTTGTATATGGGAAAAAAAACTACACACTTTTCAAACTAGTTCAATTGAACGTTCTATAAGCCACAGTATTACTGGGTGGAGCTCTGACTTGTTGTGCTAACAGCTCAGTGACAACTACAAGTTTTAAACTCTGACTCTGTATTATTATAGGTACCAACTTTGACTTTCCCTTAACATTCAATTCTGTGCAGCATAGGATTTAACGGGAGCAAAGATTATTTTCATCTAAAACGCACTGTTTATTTATTTAATAAAATTCAGTAATACAAAAAATGTCACGCCATGACATTGCTCTCCTGTTCATTACTCACAGTTACAAAAGTGTGGGCTGCTACAGCTGTGTTTAGTTTGCAACCATAAATTCCTTATCTTAATTGTGCGGAGGTTCACTGCGGCTTATATCTTGCACTTGTGTTGACAAAAAAGCGTCTTACGTACTAGCGATTTCACAAGACAGCTTTTATCTCGACCTGGCAGGCAGTCCAAGTTTATAACCTCATCATACAAAAAAAACTCTGGCAAATGATAAGTTAAAGCGTCAAACAAAATGAAAATAATTAGATGAGATAGCAAGTGGTGAAATCATTTCATATATGATTACAAAATTTTCCGTAATCAAAATCATAACCCCTAATCACTTACTTCCATACTACATGATTATAAATTACATATAGGGAATGATCTTCAGTCATGAAAAACAATTTTGTACACGAAGACGTTGTTGTGTACAAAATTTCTAACAATTACATAATTAGCGTTAATTAAATATTGTGGGATATGTGATGATAAACGAGAAGGAAAAAATTTTAATTTTGGTGTAATAATCCCTACCCTCTGTATAGTAATTAGTAGTAATTACGATATTTCTTTCAGTATCATAATATGCGATATGCCACACAGTCATTGTCACCAAGCCAATAGCCATAGCAGTATGGGCGTAGTTGTTTGGAAAGTGGAGGCGTGTCAGTTTTATGAGCCCCAGGTCCGGATCCGGATCTGCCGGGTGGGCAACAGGACAGTTGACCATCACAGAATACATTTTTTAATGGACAAAAAAACGAAGATTGCAAACTTGCACATATTTGCCCACCCCAGAAAAAGTGTATAGATCCGGGCCTGCTGAATGAACCCCGATAGCCAGTGATAGCAAATATATAGCGAATCTTAATAAGTATCCTATCAACATTTAAATAATTACGGATTGCAAGCTTAATGGGAAGAAACAAACTAATAGCTAAAGGCGTTTGCATGACACATGAGGTCAAGAATGTCAAGGAAAACGTAAGTGAACTTGCTAAACTAAAAAGTGTTATTACCGAATACGAACGAAATCATGTGGATTGAATCCTAAAGTTTTTGCTGTTGCTTCATTTTTTATTTTTAATGGCTGTTTAATCAAAATGTAGAATTATTTTTTCTAGCACAGCCTGAGAATCTTCTAAACAGATTTTATAATATATTTAGGTACATTATATTACACCATACACGATCAAAATATTTAAATAGTTGTAATTTGTACATGGTACATGAGTGGGAGCACAGATACTATCTACTATATAATTTTTTTATACGATATTTAAAAAAAAGAGAACGCCTTTTGTAGATTCTTTATTTTGAGTCAGACGTAAGTAAGTGAATAGTTGAGTCGGGTCTTCGGGTAGTGTATAATTCACAAGGGTGGAAATCTAGAATCCATTAACGGACTCAACCTCCTATCTTCAATAAGTTTTTCGACAAAGTCAGGTCGAGCATACATTGGGAGGCATGTTCTATTAAATCTCAAGAAGTCAAGAAATCTTAGCTCAATTCTTCGTTTTAGTCCAGACGAATCAAATATGCGGCGAATAATGTTTGCATCCACTTTCAGCTATATTTCAGAATTAAATTTTTGGAATTAGCTCGGTGTCAACAAAGATTTTAAATGCTTGAAACTTTAATAATTTCAAAAATTTATATCTATATACCGCTTCCGGATTCTCCAGGTTATCGACATAGGCTTTTATGAAATCATTAATTTTGGTTTCTCCGTCTATGAACTAAATTGGAATAAAGAATAGCAAAAAAAAACGTAATAAAGGAACACGAGAATGAAACGTAAACCTGAACCCGAATAATTATACATAAAATATAATATGATAAATGGAAAAAATACATACAAATGTGCTGTAAAATTCACTGAGTTCTGCCTTGAAGTCAGACCAGCGATCATGGCAAATAGCGCCAGCCCATGGTTGTTGGAAGAAATCGTAAAGACACTGAATTTCTCCTCTTTCAAATCTCTCAACAAGATTGTGTAGCAAAGACTCGTGAGAACCGAACATTGTCGACAAATTGTATGCGGAAAATCTCTGTTGATTTAAGCACATTAATTAACCAAAATAGCACGATTATAACATGAAGTACCTATCTATACTAACGAGTGGCTAAATAATAATACTTAAAGGTCAAATTTTGATTCACAGTCCAACTATACATATTGTTATAAAAATATACCTTTCTACTTATACATTCCATGCCTTGGACAGTATACTCTGGGGTCAACCAGAGACGAAAGTAGCGTTGATTACGATCCTCTCTGGCGTCTGTGGAACCGGTAGTAATCTCCGTCCCGCACTCGCATTGAACACATGTGCAAAATGTACTACAACAACTTGGCATAGGTCCAGGTCTCCTACAGTACATGTAAAACCAGCCTCCAGGAAGTTCAGCGTAGTGAACGACTTGTTTCGTCATTATCTGGGGAAGGGGTCGTGCTTTTTTACTCGTTCTAGTAAGACGGTACTTTCTTTTTGTTGGATCCAAATCCCTAATTAGTTTGTCGGCAAGCTACAAGAATATTGAACGATATAGGCAACACAGCAATTAAAAGCACGTCAGTAAGCAAACAATATATCGTCTGTGAAGAACTAAAATGATCCATATCCATTTCTAGCCAAAAACAATATCCACTATCTACAAAAATATGTTTTCAAAACATGCAAATAGAGCATTTTACATTTTTCAAAAACGTGTAAATAGAACATTTTAGACTTTTCAAAAATGAGTAAATAGAACATTTTAGACTTTTCAAAAATTTGTAAATAGAACATTTTGCACTTTTTAAAAACATGTAAATCGAACATTTTAGACTTTTCAAAAATGTGTAAATAAAACATTTTATATTTTTCAAAAACATGTAAATAGAACATTTGACGCTTTTAAAAAACTCTTGATTAACATTTTACGCATGTTTCTCATTTTGTTTTTATGACATAGCTCATTTTGATTCTAGCTTAAATTGGATTTAGGTCATTTTGGTTCTTCACAGACGATATACGTAAAAAATAAAATGGGGATATAATCTAGAATAATTAATAGGTGCACACCAAAGTTCCAACTTCGTAAGAACTATAAAAAGGATGATCGAATTTCCCAGCAACCAGCTTGTTATCATAGGCAGAGCAAGGGCCAGCAGCCCATATGTCCTCATCGTTAGTTTTGAAATCAGTTCCAATTGAAATCCCTTTATCAAAGGTAATGTACGAATCCAACAAGGCTGTAATACATTTAAAGTGCCATTATTACAAGAGTTGCCATATGTCTTTAATTTTTTAAATCTTGACATAATATATTAAGCTCACAAGAAAAGAGAGCTAACCACTTAAAAACTCGTCACTGATACGTCGTTGAGAGTAGCCGAAATATGCAAAACAGGAGTATGACACAATTTCTGAGTCATTTGGAGGTGCAAAATTTACCCTTGTCACAGTATTAGTTCGTAAATCCAGGAACCAGTCCAGAAAATCATGATTAGGAAGCACCTTGATACTGTATGCTCTGAATGTCTCTAGCATCGTTTCCCTTAGCTGTTTTACCCAAATTGAGTCTATTTTGCTTTTATTTACTTTAATAATTTAATTTAAATAAAAGGCAACTTTTACACTACTTTAAGGTTTATAAGCCAACTTAACTAATTGTAAGTAACAGAGAAAGGACGAAAATTGTTTATATATCTGGGTTTTAACTTTGTAAGGATATTGTCTACCTTTATAGTGTCACTATATGGCAGCCGACTTTCCCAATCCATATGAAAGTCCGGCCGAATAATGAAGACTAATCGTTCTGGAGAAACTCCCATTCTTAGCATTGCGTTCAAGCAGCAGTAAGCATCCAAACATGCACCATGAATTAGGAGGCGCTCTATAAATTCGAATTAGCTAATTTATATATTAAACAAAATTCCGGTAAATTATGTAGATAGGTAGGAACAAGCATATTAAATCACAGACATCGCGGCCTATGAAGAACCAAAATGACCTATTTCCAATTTATGCTAGAATTAAAATGAGCTATGTCAAAAAATACAGTAAACAAGATAGGTACCTACATGCTTACAATGCTAATCACGGGTTTCTAAAATGAGCAAATTGTTCTATTTATATGTTTGTAAAAAGGTCAAAATGTTCTATTTAAGTGTTTTTTAAAACTGTAAAATGTCCCATTTCCACGTTTTTTGAAAAGTGCAAAATATTCTATTTACATGTTTTTTGAAAAGTGCAAAATATTCTATTTACTGGTTTAAAAAAAATGCAGAAGGTTCTATTTACATGCTTTCATGAACATGTTATTTTCATTTTTTCTGTAGATAGGGCATTTTGTTTGAAACTAAAAATGGAAATGGGTCATTTTGGTTCTTCACAGACGATATTTAAAATAGTTATTGCTCTCGCTAATTGAAATTTAAGTGTTGTATTATTAGCATTTGTTAAAACGCGAAAATTGTGTTTCATAATTTTGTTTTAAAAATATTAAATTATTACGTCGGCGGAAGAATGGTAGTTGGGTTCTCACAAAATTCAAAGCAACAGCAGCATCCATTTCCGAATTAATAACAAAAACATTCTTTGGCTTTTTGGTGTGTCGCCTGGTATATCAATTTATTTTTACATTTAGTATTTATATCCATATATTTTTGAGCAGCAGCAAACTCTGACAGAATATTATTACCTTAGAGGTCGTTGAATCTTTTCCTTTTTCTTCTCATCTTGTTGAACTGAGTTTTCTATAAATTCCGTCAAATGACTATCGACAATTTCAATCTCCCCAAAATCAGGACGAAGAAATTGTTGTCCAACAGTTAAAATTAAAACATCATAAGGAACAACTTCTTGTCTATTTACTACAACTACTTTCTGCTCCCTCAAGATGGACGTAACTTTTCCAAAAAGTATATTAACTTTAAGATGAATCCCAACTCTGTCAAACCATTCTCCCGGCGTGTCCACGGACAGAGTAGGCCCTTCCCGTCTAGGAAACATTAAGAATCGGATTTCGTCTGGTTGTAATGAGCCAGGGAGCCCATTTGGACTGATGAGTGTTAAATGAAGGAAATTCAACTTTTGAGTTGTTATTAGTTTTTCTATACATGCCAAAGAAGTGTCAGAGGCCCCAACAAAAACAATTCTAGTCGTCACTTCAGCCTTCAAATCAAATGTGAATTTCCTGGCATGTAACAGTAAAGCATAGGGTTCACTGGAATCTAATGCTTCTGGTGGTGGGATGCGATCCTCGTCGTAAATGTCAGTCAATCCAATTTTTTTGTAGTTAATTCTCGGTCTAGGGGCAACTAGGTACCAGTCGTCTAAATTGTTCAGTAATGTTTGGTGATTTATGCTCTAAATAAAATTGAAAATCAAATATATTAATTATTGCTACAAAATACATGTTGCATTATATATTATTGAACTCAAAATATATCTTTAAAATACCATTGACTCCCTGTAGGGAGAATAAACGCAGTGGAGCAAAACATTTTTATTTAAATAGCGCATAACTTCCTTCAGGATTTTTTTGGCAAATCTTCGAAATGGTGGGTTTAAGATAAAATGATGCACATAGGCATAATCTGTCGGTTCTTGCATATCAGCGTAGACTAATTCGTCCGTGTTATAATTTACTTGATAGTGTTCGTTTTTTTCATTGTCACTATTATTAGGAGGCAAAATCGTAATATTACGAAGTTTTAATTAGCTATAAATCCACGACTTTAAGCTTCAGGGTAGAGCGTGAAATTAATTTTTTTTTTTTACCTAAGGATAACAAGGCCGATGATATGACTTTGCTGTGGAGGTCCTGCTGCTGCTACAAATGCATAATGACCTTGAGTTTGACCCATCAAAGCTCGATTGTAGTCTGACATAATGATGTCCTTAGAGTACAATGAATCTACTAGTTTACGAACTTTTTGTGTATCCCGATCGGTGCTTTGTCGTACTCTAAGTTTACAGTTGAAAACACTTCTGTGCAAGACGTAAAGTTCTCGGTCGAAGAGGGACCTTTTTCGGTGTACCACTTTCTAAAATTATTAAATTCTTGTTGTTAAAAAAATAACGCTATATATTTTAAAACTTTCAAAATCTGTTTTTTATACTATAATATGGTTTACACAAAATTCAAGAAGAGGGAACGTATTAAATGCTTATTCACCACAAAATACTGAAGCCAGGAAGGAATAGGAGAGCCGAACGGAACTGTAATAATGCAGTACTCTCGGTTAGGAAAGCATAAAAATGCTCCTTGGATAAGATCAAGGATCCTAAAAATTGATAAAATTGTCATTGACACCTTTGCAATAATTTAGCAAGTTTCATTTTGTTTTTTAAAATTAGTGCTTCATGAGAAAGCCGCCAGATGGTTTCAAATCGCAAAACTAGGGAAGATAAAGCCAAACTTTAAACAAATGAAACTGTGTAAAGTTATAATCTGTCAGATACCGGATGTTATATTTTTTATCCATGACACAGAGCTGAATGGCAAGCGCATTCGGGATTCCATGATAAACAGGCTTCCGATCAGTCATGACCGTCATAGGATAACAGTTAAAGTCAGTGAGAGTAGGTTGTGGATGAGCTTCCGCCGAGATTTCGAACTTTGAATTCTCATTTTCTCTCTTGGCGTATAAATCTTCTAATTTGCTGAACATAGCTTTTATATCATCGTCCAGTCCTTCAACATCTTCAACTTGTAAATTTCCTTGCCGCAATTGATCATGCATGTTCACAATCTCACGGGGAATACGCCTGATATCTTCTTCAACGGCTGAGTTCCTTACAGTTCTTTGGAGCTCATCGCCACTACGAATAGCATCTTC
The DNA here is from genome assembly GCA_034695245.1 of Dicyrtomina saundersi. Classification (NCBI taxonomy): domain Eukaryota; kingdom Metazoa; phylum Arthropoda; class Collembola; order Symphypleona; family Dicyrtomidae; genus Dicyrtomina; species Dicyrtomina saundersi. Next base: position 41,035 of record JAQFZE010000026.1, read on the forward strand.
ATTTGATGGCACCATTGGAATTATTGTCGTATTGTTTGGAGCTGCGCTAAAAAATGCAACACACACACACGCACACACAGAACATTCAGTAACTTTTGTAGTAAAAATTTAATGAATTAAATTGTAATTACTGATTAGAGAACTAAAGTATGGATCTACTATACTACTGACATGCATTTGAATCTAAATAAAACGTTACTTAGGGATGATATTTGAAATCTTTGTAGTAACATCTCTAGTGGCCACACCACGGGAGTTGACACGAGAATGAACCCTTTTCGTACTCTCTACTACCATGTTTCCACTCAGTGCTCTTAAATTCCCAACGGTCGTAGTTCCAGACAAGTCACTCGCACTCGAAGAGGATGTCACAGTGTCCGAAGAACCAGATGACTCAAGCCGAGAGTTATTGTCGGAGCCTTCAAGAGATTCTTCGTAGTCATCCGTTACATATTTTCTTTCATCTGCTTTGCACACCTTGTGGTCATCACTTTTCCCCATAGAAAGCAGAAGAGAGCGTGACAAAAACAACAAAAACAGTGTGTGGATATTACTAACTTGAAAGACTCACAATCAGTATATATTTATAAAAAATAAGATAATTAATGTGTAAAACCAACATGAATATAATATCGTCTGTGAAGAACCAAAATGACCTAAATCCAATTTAAGCTAGAATCAAAATGAGCTATGTCGTAAAATCAAAATGAGAAACATGCGTAAAATGTTAACCAAGAGTTTTTTAAATGCGTAAAATGTTCTATTTACATGTTTTTGAAATGTGCAAAATGTTCTATTTACATGTTTTAAAAAGTGCAAAATGTCCTATTTACATGTTTTTGAAATGTGCAAAATGTTCTATTTACATGTTTTAAAAAGTGCAAAATGTTCTATTTACATGTTTTTGAAAAATGTAAAATGTTTTATTTTCAAATTTTGTAAGTCTAAAATGTTCGATTTACATGTTTTTGAAAAGTGCAAAATGTTCTATTTACAAATTTTTGAAAAGTCTAAAATGTTCTATTTACACGTTTTTGAAAAATGTAAAATGTTCTATTTAAATGCTTTCAAGGCATACTTAGTTCAATATTTTTGTAGATAGTGGATATTGTTTTTAGCTACAAATGGATATTGGTCATTTTGGTTCTTCACAGACGATATTTAATTATTGTTTTATTACTCAGATTGCTGGAATGCCAGATTAATTTCGTCCTTCAAGTGTGGCTTATATAGTCCATGGTAAGGTTCAAGTTGAAAAAAGCTGTTGAGCATGGAATAATTTATATCCGTTGTAACAGTCAGCATTCCCACTGCGATTGATTTGTGCTTGTAAATTCAAATTTTCATGTTCATATGCGGAATTCGTGTCAAGACTAATGAAAGATTTAAAAAAGTATGTATCTATATGCTCTTAAATAAGACGCAGAGGAACAGGGTTACGAGCCTACCTCTGCAACAACACTTTGATTATTTCTATCTGACATGGCAATTAGGTCGTTGAGGTAAGACTTGTTGAAATTTTCTTCCATATCAGCCGTCTTGAGTGTCATTAAAGGAGACAGGTCATCTAAATCGTGCTCCCTGGAAATACATGAAAATAGTTTCAGGGCTTATACAGTGCCTCTGGCGTTACCCCTATACTTGTACTTACTAAAGTTATTAGTACTTAATTGTTGTAAGTTTTTACTTTAAAGGAGAACGCAAACAGTTATACCTTCCTTCTCGAATTTTCATTCTTGGATACATCATATTTTTGTCAAAAATTAGCAATTTCCTTTTTGATTTATCCGATTTGGTCAAAATACATTCCCGGCACATGTTATGGAAATACATTGCTTTTCAAGGAAACGAAATAATTATAGTTTTAAACAAAATTATGTGAATATGTATATACAAAATAATTCTTTTGTTTTATACTCTGCAGTTGTTCGTCTAACATCAAGTATATTTCGGTATTTTGAACTTTAATTTATTTTTGATGCCACTGTCATAAATCTTACATCCTTTGTAGTTGAGAGATGGAGCTTCTAGTAAAATATAGTCCACCAGGGCGCAAGCTATGAATGTGTTGCGAAGAATTTCCTGAACTGCGGACTCGATGTCAATTTCTGGACTACAACAAAAAAAAGTCATAAAGAGAGTATTGAGAGAGTCCATGTCTCTCAGCTCTCTCGTGTTTTTCCATATTTTTCCATCAATATTTATATCTTTGTCTTGTGGCATGTCTGAAAAGGAGGCATGAGCAACTATATCATTTATTTTCACTAAATCCATTAGTACGACCGAAAATAAAGATTTTTCACTGTAAAAAAAACATTCGTTTTACGATTATAAGCATGCTTTGCATTGCCGGTTGAAAACGCTTGATTTCAAAATTTTTTTGTAATTATAAATGAGCTACTTAAACGGATATGAAGAAAACATTGAATGCTGTAGAATGTAATATAGCTCACAAAAGTTTTCCTATATCAAGGGAACAAAATAACTGTCGTGTTTCATCATCCAAGAACTTTGAAATTTGTAACATGTCCCCTGGCTCAGTTTTACGCACCATGAATTCTACTCTGGTTGTGAGGCTATACAGAGTTTGAGCGAGTATATCCGGAATTTCGTCCGTAATGGTCTCCTCCCATTGAATTGGAGTCTCACTTGTATTTTGCTTCTTTTTGTTCTCAGTAGTTGAGCTTCCTCGTGATGGCGTAGCCATGATTTTATTGTATTGTCGTATCTTTCAACAATTGTCCGTTGATTTAGCTTATTTGCACTCAATTAGCGTGTCAATTAAATATTTTGCATACTGTTTTGCAAATTAGATGTAGAAAGAATCCGATGTACCTTACTTAGGTACGTTTGCTACCCTGACATTTGTCACCCACACCCACTATCAAACCTAGGGCATTTGCTAACCACGGCCAAGGTAACAAATGCACGCGCTGCCAGTCTTCGTCAATGCGAAATATGTTTTGCGAGTATTCTAAAATTCTAATACGTTTTTAAGGAGTTTAATGTATGAACTGGCATGTAGATTCTAGCGTTAGTATAGTATTTCCATAACCCGTTTAGACCGTTTAATTAATCATTGTTAGTGCACTGTGCACAATATCCCTCCATAAAAATATCTTGCTTTTTTAAAAATGTTTTTGTATACTCTTTTGAAAAAAATATACTTAGCCGTATTTGGGAATACTAATTTGTGGCCACTTCCTCGTTAGCTTTACTCCATCCCTTTTTCTTCGTTATATGTTTTGAGTAAAAATTTGAACCACAAATATTGTGTACGTTACCTAGGTAAATAACTGGAAATAAAAATATCAGTATCGATGTGAATAATATAGGTAAATTAGAAATTACTAGACGTTTTCGGGTTCATAGAGCCCATCCGAACTGAATCGTAGCTCCCTTATAATCAAAATTCAATTTTAAAAGTTTGATTATGAGCAGAGAGAGCGTACTTTCCTGCTCGAATTTGTATGTATATACATGTATTCTTTCTGTATGTTACTGGATCTCTTTCAAATACAATACAAGAAATATCTTTGTGGCTATAATTCGGAATTGAGCAGAGATGTGATTTACTTAACTGACTGCATTCTTCCATGACAAAATATTAATTCAGTAATAAATGTGTATCAGTAGCATGGCTGAAAATCAATGAACTGTTACTTTATTTATTTTGCAATTAAAAGTATAAATGGGCTCATTGTGGTAAAATTAAACCGAATAATATTACTAACAAAAACATTATTTTAACCGTATGCGAGAAAATATAATTTAATAATTCACTAGATAATGACAATAAGCGTAATAAGCAGTAGAGTAAATTTTTCTTAAATCATTTTGAACTTTTAAGTATGTTTTTTATATAATTATTATATCGTGTCATTGTGTCGATATGTGATTCACTCGAAAACTGGTTACATTACAAACTTAATTTCTACTATACAGAAGTTGGAGTGTCAGTTTCAGACGTTAACTGTACTTGTATCTGTATATCAGTTGCAACATGCCGATTCTTTTTTTTAATGTGATTGTGATGTTCAACGAGACTAGATTGATTTGTAATTTTGTAATTAGAACTTCCTGGATAATTGCGTGTAGCTGCTGTGGGACACTCTGAATTGGCTTCGTAGCACAGAATTTTCGGAAAATACCTACCCATTTGTTCATTATCGTTTGCTAATAATTTTCTCCTATAAAATGCAGTCCCAGGAGCAGGACACCCATTTCCATTAACACTAACTTTAACTTCGAAAGCTCTATCAGTTCTATCAGCTTCTCTCTCTAATGGAGTATTCTCATCAATAGCTGCTCCTACTGTAGTTTTCACTTCTCCATCACCGGCCTCCATTTTCTGGAAAATAAATAATTGTGAGACAACTGAACACATGTGGTAATTGCATTACATCATCTTGAGATTATTTTAAAAAGTCATTGCATTGATTTACCTGATAGGAGATAGGAGAGAAGTTTGTGCACATATTAAAAAACACCTGTCCGATGAAAAATGCAGATGTGATGCAGAAACCAAGAATAGAAAAAACTTTAAGAAGCTTATTTGAGTCATCTTGATTAGTATTGGTATATGCTAGCATGATAATTTGCAATAAGAACATTGTCACGACGACAAAATTTATTGCTGTCACGTGCACTTCCTTATCCACCTTACAGGGCGCATACGCAAAATAAACATTGTAACGATCAACGTAATGTTTTAAAATTACGTACACCAAACCTAAGAACAAAAAATAAATAGGATTTTACAAATTTTAACAAATACTCAAGATGGAATAAATTGTTAATATTGAAAACTTCTAAAACTTACCAAACGGGGTGATTATGGGGCATATTAAACTAAAGATCACGAACATCGTAAAATTCAGCATAGTCCACGCATACTGTAATCCTAACTGAAAATCCCATACGACAGATTTTCTGATGCTATCAATCTCAGCGGAAGATTTGGCAAAACAAAGTTTTATTGTGTAATATAGCAACTCGTAAAGTCTCATCAATTCGGACGCTGTCCCAAGAAATGATGACGTGATCATGTAGTTAACGAAAAACACACCATTCTCTGTATAAAAAATGCAGCTAAAATTTTTCCTCCAATTAGTATCTCCAGAAAAATGGCCAATCAAGCTAGAAACCATAAAAAATCAGTTCACTGTATTTTATAGCATTAAATGAAGTATCACATTATTTCAAAAGTAATTATGCAAGCATTTATTATTGGAACGCGATTGAGTTGAATTTGATAATAAGCGATACAATATTATACAATTAACTTTTTAGGTACCTTTGAGCTCCAAGTGACGGAAGAATAATCACCATAAATAAAAGAAAAGTAAATGTCTTCACCATTCTAGAACGATTCTCTGCCGTTTTAGTCCAAAAACCAATAATTCTGTCTGAAAAGGATACTAAGCTTGGTAGGCTCACGGCAGTTATCCATAACAGTAAAGTCGGCGCAGTGTTTGTGGCTAGGCCTGCCGTTACTAATCCCGTCTAAAATTTCACAATAAAATACATGAGGGACTCAAAACAAAGCTTAATCGAGAGTAATATTGATATTAGTTATGCGACAGCGAAGAATATCACAAGAATATTAATAGTAATGACAAGAGAAAATTATTTTATTGTGTACTTACAAATTTCGAGACACTTTCTCGAATTTTAAGATCCTTATTGATAGCGTTCAGAATAACCACGGGTGTTGAGTAAGCACAAACAAGCAATATTAAAACTACATTGACTAGAATTGCTTTGAAGTACCACGCTTTGTAGCTCTGAGCTAAATTTTCCCTTAAATTTCAGAAACAACAGATATTAATTTTCATTCCGCCGTTAGAAAAGTGTATTACCAAAGCCACAAAAAAACAGAAAACAAATCTTAATTCATAATTTTGTCTAAAAAATTACCAATAGAGGTCCTCAGGAAGTGGAGCATAGTTTACAACCCACTGATTAGATTTCAATTTTCGGCTAAATGTCGATTGCGGCCTCTGCTTGAAGCATCTAGCAGTGAGTCGATAATCAGTTACTATACGGTGAGCCATATCAACTGATGTAAAAGTCACGAAAGCAATCCCTAAAGGACGTGCTAAAGCTCGCTTCCGTTCATTCTCAACAGATTTTCCGTACGATTCCTCTTCTTGCAAGTAATATTCGATCGCATCGGACTGTGACAATAAAACAAAATTGTTATAAGAATATTGATTTCACTATATTCCGATACATACAGACATACACCATCCATGCATGCACACCGTAATTTATTCATCTGAGAATTTTATCTCACAGATTTTAATCCACATATAGAGCAGCAGCAGCATAATTTTCCGCAGGTATAGGGTCGCATTTTCGGTCTATTTCCTTTTAATGCCAAGTAATTTTCCCAATAGATTCTTGCACTTAGGGCAGCAGTCCTAACGTTAAACAGAAAAAATGTAATTTACTATTCTACTGTTTTATATATCTCATATCGTTAAAATTATTCACATTCAAAATTCAATGTCCAAATAACGTAGCATCCTTACTTGCACAATGCAGCCTTCTGTAACCTGGATATATTGTATGCAAAACTTATTTCTTCTATTTGAACATCAGGATAAATCTCCCTAAAAAATTACAAATAACCGTAACGTGTAGTTAAATTAGGATTTAAACAAAGGCACATAGTGCCTGGTGTTTAATTACGATTATATTAGGAACTGAAAGAATAATAATAAATAGCTATGTTGGGCTCTATCTGCTGAGATAGATCCTATTTATTATTTGAAAGTCCCAACATATAATGGAAAATTAAGATATTTAGTTATAGAGCATTTACTTGCTACCCGGAAAAATTTCCTATTCTCAAGTATTCTAATACAACGGTGATTTTTTAATAAGAAAACACGATAGCTTTCAATTAATTTCATCACATATTGATATTAACTTACAAAAAATGGTTTTTGAGTTTTTCTGTATGAGAATTCCTTTTGGCTATTCGGGAAACCATTATTGTTCTAGAAATTATAGGATCTCGTTCAGCGACCGCTAAAGCTTTCGAAAAATGTCGCAACACTGCCACTGTGACGATCAAGTAGACAATTGTGAGAGAAACATGTACCCAAAGTAACTTGCCACTATAAATCAGAAACAAATTTAATTAATTACATTACTTTAACTGTTACGTAAGCCTCTGTATTGTAATAGATTAAATCATAAAGCCAGGTTTAAATTTTGTAATATTTTTAGTTCAAACAACAAAAGCTAGTCATTTCATACCTGTCGCCTAAATTTATGATGGTTGAACTTCGGAACTCGGATACACTACTCTGTAGGTTACCTTGAAAGTTTATGGGTAGAACTATCACGATTGAGACGACGGTAATGATACAAGCAATAAATATTAAATGACGTTGAAAAGACAAGTAATGAACAGCATCTTGACCACTCTTAGCTCGAATTTGATCATCTCTGTGTCACGAAAAATTAATTACCATTTGAGAAATGCAAAGTATGTATTCATCTTTTGGTTATTAGTATAGGTAAACGTATTTAAAAAAGTCACTGAAAATAAATTACGTTAACTTAAAAGTTGTAACAATCCAACTAAACATTCCATGATCGTCCACATAAATTTCGACTGGCAAAGGTCCACCTTCCGCATTCCTTGCCCTTCCATTAGCACTTTGCGAAATTTCATTTGCAACTCCACCGAATAAAACGTCTTTATATTTACTGCAATACCAAATGCGAAGATTTTTAAACACAGTTATACGATTGTATTTTTTATAGGTTGTTTATATTACATATCTATGAACGTTATTTATGTACTCAATGATAAAATCTCAGGACAGAAGTTAGCTGAAATTACGTTGGAATACTCACAAAAACACATTGATGTCCTTACACAAATAAAAATTAAAGGTTTTTTGAGTAAAAAATCTATACCTGCCACGCTGTTGTCTTTCATTTTGCTGGAAAAAGGCTATTCGTCCATAATTCCACGCTTTTTTACGTAAAATTGAGAACAGCACCACCATAAACTGAAAAAAAACAAGAAATTTACTAATGAACAAAATATATTTTACATTGGGGAAAGTACCAGGACGAATGAATAATTGCTTACACAATAGCAAAAACGTAAATAATATAGGTATAATATATACATTGATATACATAGTAATGATATGAAACTTACACAACAACCAACAATATTGAAAAGTAGATTTTGGGGAATGCCTTCGTAGCCTAAAGAAATGAAGTCTTTTGCTGTACTATTTCTCCATCCAACATAAATAAAACACGACGTCTCTTCTCCTTCCTTTTTTTCCATTTCAAAAAATTTCGGATTTGAAATATCCTACTTGCTTAGCCAATTTTTATGGAAACAATTAATTTTTAATATCAAGGTAGTTGATTGTAGACAGTCGATGTCGATGTCGATAGATGGGTATAATATTATATACATATTAACTTTGAGTTCCTAATATTTATTTCAGTACGGTCAACGTATGAAACGGTTAACATCGTAAACACCTATGGAAATCTGCTATTCCCAAATTTAACTAAAACCTTATACCCTATCTAATACAGTAACTAATACTAGCACCAGCAGCAGTCAGTTCCAACGGTTCAATTACTGGGAAGAAAACTTTTGCCCAGCTGATGACGTGATGGTGATGATCGGCAACCTTTAACACCAACAGCAACAATTGAACCAAGTTACAAACTACTCCTATAATTCTCACATTGCATTGAGTATTACATTATGTGTTTGTGAACTACCTTTTTACAGCTTGGTCTTCAGCCCTTGTTTGGTAATACAGGTAGACGTATCCCAGTTTAGTTTCAATTTAGTACCTGAAAAAAAGTTATAACCAGAAATTTGTATAGTTTATTCACTCCGAATAAAAATGATGCTGTAAGATACGAGATACAAATTATTTTTGTGCATAATATAATTTGCTGTTTGCGTACTCAATTAATAGTTGCATACTTTCATTTCACAGTTCGTCCTAGATTCTGCAATCTTCAGGTTTCATAAAAGTGTGGCTGCCAAGTACTAGTTTGGGGCATACCTAGGTACTTAATTACATAAAAATACAGATAGTGAGTTAATACATAAGGGAAGCATATAAATTGCAAATTAATTTTCAAAGTGCTATTTACCTGTGAAACTGAAGAAAGGAAGCGTCCCTTACTTGCATAATGGAATCTGGACACTGGACACGTACCCTAGGATTGGTTACACAATTTTATGTATAATAATTATCAATTGCAATACATTGCATACTTGTTGAAATTAAAGGAAAACAAATTAAAAATACATTGCGATACATTCGAATGGAAACCCTCGAAAAAAATACACTGCGTTCACAGATTTTACATAATCCGTCTAAGTGCAATAAATCCATAAATAACTTCCTCATAACCATTATTGGGTCTAAAAATTTTCATTTTACTTATACAGTGATGTATTAGTATATTCATATTATATAATGAAAATGTTTTAGAAACCCTGCCTAAAATAATACCTTGTGTCCCCTTGAAGTCGATTTAAATAAGTTCCCACCAACAACACAATGTATGTTTTGCCCCTTGAAGTTTATAAATAATTCTCTCTAACACACGATCCATATTGCCAATAGAGTTTGAGTATGTGCGTTGAAACCAAAATCAAGGAATTAGTCATATCAACGAGCTAGTAAGTAATTACAAACGACCAAAAGCATTTAATTTAACATAAGTAGGTACTAAATGCTACGGCAGTAAAAATATTATTGTTACGTAGCTTTAAATAACATTTCTGAAGTGACAGCGGAAATGTTATGATTAATATTTTCATGAGTGTTGAGACTTGGAATGAAAAGATACAAAATACGTAACCTTCAGTCAGATTATAAAATAAACCAATAAAACAAATAATGAGACAAGGCATACGATTCTAATAAGTTGATAAAAAGAAATAAAATGGTTAACTACATAACAGTAAATTCTACTTGTTTGACAATGTATGTGGTTGTATGTTGTATCTCCCATTTATAAACATTACAATATTGCGAAAATTGTTTTTTACAATTACAATCCCCTCTACGGCTGCACTACACTTACGAACGATTTTTTTAGATATAAAAAATGCATAATTGAAACATACCTAGTTGTCCGAACAAATTCGAAATGGTTAAACTACTTTAATTAATCGAGTTTAGTGGAACGATATAATATCACAAGCTTAACATCTTTGAATGTTTCTCTTCGCCCAAAGTTCAGTTCAGAGCATATTCTGTAGTTTTAATACTGTGACTGTGCAACTTTGACTAATAATAGTATTGTAATCAGCTTATGCGTTTGAGTTTCCTTAGAGCCACTTCCTTTTAAGAAAAAATGTATTGGAATCTGAAAGCAACAGAAGACACCGGGATAATTTATATAAGTTGTAAGTAACTAAGTAATATTATGAAGATTTGACGCGATTATATAATCATGAAAATATGTAATAATAATACCATACCATAATATATGATATAGTAATACATGCAGAAGCTAAAACAAATATCTTGTTCCAAATTCTGAACTTACTAAGCTATAGGTTGTTTCCTTATGTCAAATGTAACAGCACAGTTTTTTAGTTTTTCAAACCGAAAAAAAATAATAGCAAAACTAAATCAAAATTCCAAAATCACTAAAAATTCACTGTAGAATCTTACAAACTGCCAATTTGAATTAGAAATGACGAGTATTACATAAGAAAACAAATTTAAAAAATCTTATTATTGAATGCGATGCGAACAACAAGTAAACTATCCTTCCTTTAATACCTTCGTTTATAATTTAAAGGCCCGAAGAAAGCGTTTGTTTTTAATGCAATGTGCTTTTAAGTATAATTTAAACTAGCAACTTATGATATTCCTTGAGAAAAAGGTTACGTCCAACCTTTATGACTCACTGACTAGAGAGAATAGGCTGTAAACTTTAATACACAAAAGAACGAAGATAGCAAAACCCTCACGAGGGAAACCATCGAATAAAACCGTAGCATTTATAGCGTATGCGTATACCCTAGATTCGGATTCGTCTCTTCACTCTTTTAGAAAATCATTGCTAAAAAAACCCCTCGATAACACTTTGCATATTTTACCTCATAATAAGGTTTAAGGGTTAATAAACCGTGTTTCTTAGTTTTTGCAGTTATTTAAATTTTTAATTCATCATAATTTCAAAATATGTATGTACGCAGACATTTCATGGAATAGTCAGAATACTGACAAATCTGTTGTCATTTCCATCATTATAAATTCAATTTTTGTGAAATAGCAATTTCTATACATTTGAAGCTATTTAATGTTTATTATTATATAATAATCCTTCACTGTATTACAGTGACAGAGTCAGAAAGAGAGCGAAGGGCGAAGCTCACCAGTAATAAAGTCATGAAGTCATTTGAACTTGTACAATTAAAAAGGAGTACAATGTACAATGTAGTATTTTTGCATGTGTTTCCTGAATCAAAGTTGACACATTAAAGGTCCTTTGTTTGAGATAGTGGGGCAATATAGCATTGCGACATAAATGGCATCAAATTGGGTGGGTGGTTAAAAAATCGTTAAAAAGTTCTTATGTTAGTTAGTTGTTAGGTGAATCGACAAATCATGGTGCCATCATATTGAGGAACAACCGTGGGACGGTGATAGGTGATAGTGAAATGGAAAAATATTTCTGCCTGCCGTCATCAAGGCTACGTAGTAACCATAAAGGTCCAGAATAAACTGTCCAAATAAAAATAAGTTTCTGCCACTCACGATCACGACTACTGCTGGACTAGCTCTCGTATGCATATTACTTCCAGAATCAGGTGAGATTTGAGATTATTACGCACGACGACGACAACAAATGCTCGATATACCAATGTATAGGCTATACTTGCATACTGATCTCCTTTCTATATTATTTGGATCGTACTATCGTACCATTAAAAATAACAAGTCTGGCCTGGCAGTCAGTGGAAGTCTGGGCCTGGGCCTGGCTGAGCTATTGGCATTGGCTATTGCCATTGCTTTGTATTAGATCCGTAAGTGACGTCATTGGTTGGGTCAGTGGGTCTAGGCGGATGATGATGACATGCCATGTTAAAGATAGTCGTTTACGTAATGTTAAAGTGATATCATGGGGGTGGGTGGATCCTAAAATAGTGATAATTTAAATAACATCATTTATGGACCCTCTCAACGACAGCACATGGCGCGAGTTAAAGGATTTAATACAGAACGGAGCTGGACGGAGTTGAAAATCTGAGCTATTTAAAAAGGGAAGGGAGGAAGGGAAAGCAAACTTTCACTGCGAGACTGCAGAGGTGTAGAGCGGATGCATGACAAAGATGCGGCATCTCTGAAAATGTTGGTAAACAATTTGAAGAATTTGTGGCGCTTTACCTGAAGTGTCCAAGTGAATCCCCCAGCCGCCGTCATAAGCCACTCCTAGATTTATCCCTTTCTGTGAGATGGTCCAATGAAAATGTGCCCTGTCTTCCTATGTCAATAACCTGTTCGTCCACCTGTTCTGTCTACTTCACTCTTCATATGGATAGTTAGATAGGGAACGAAACATATCAGAGACGGAATTCCAAGACATTGACATGATACAACTCTTTTTGATTTTTTAAAAACCAGTTTCTGTAATTCTCTATTACTCTTGAGACCTGAGAGACACTTAAGAGTAGTACTAGTAGTTGGTGTTGGTTTTGTGGGACTTGGCATTTGATATTCCTACCTTGGGTTGGCAACAACATATTTGTCGTACTGCACAACAGTATTGCCTTATAAAACTGTGCAGTCTCTCCTCACCAGCCGACATTCTTTCGTAACAAATATAACATTTGCTCAAAGTAGAAGTAACATATTTCATAGTTTCAAAAATTATTTCGAATAATAATAAAAAATTAAGATGAGCCGGTTAATAGTAATTTCATCGTTAGCGATTATACTTGCTTCCTTCATGGCAGTTATAACTGCCGAAGAGCCGGAACTTAAGATTGAAACTGTAAGTACTCCAGAAGATTGTACAGAAAAATCTCAGAAAGGTAATTTGTTAACCATGCATTATACCGGAACATTTGAAGATGGGAAGCAATTCGATTCCAGGTACGTGGATAAGTTTTTTGATTACATGTATTATCAATTATCCCTTTAAATTAGTCGTTCATAATCTAACTATATTATGTATCGCCTGAATGAACGCATTATGTATATATAAGTTAGGACTTTTCGACGCGTTTCTGTAGAATTTGAACGACTTTTAGTTTGTACTTAAAGCAGTCGAATTTCGACTGGTTTTGGTTGATACAATTTCAACTGGAAATGGTTTTGTTTTCAGCTTGAGGCAGTTGATTCAGTTTCAAATGGACCTGACACCTATAAGTCGTATCACATCCCTAAATCGGGTGTTCTTCGGAAACTCGTGCCCAACTACAATAAATCGTGCCCCACTATACAGTTGTAAAATAATCTAATTTTAAGTCAAAGCGTGCTATTGTTACTTCGTCACTACTGTCTATCCCACGAGGTGGGTTGTCTTTAACGCTTGGTTTGAGGGGGCGTAGGAAAAACTGACTGGGAACAAGTTATATTTTCCCTACCGCCTTCGGCTGGGAAATATATTAACCTAACTGTTTTCAGGCAGCTTTAGGAGCCTATTCGGTTAAAATTTTAATTATCTTACGATTAGAACGGTATAGCGGGGGCATGAGTTATCAAAGCTGGGCATGAGTTTCCGAAGAAATCCCCCTAAACAGTCAGTGGACATTGTCTAGATTTAAAGGCTATATTAAATGCCTGAAAATTACAAAGTAATTATTTTTAAATAGGGTGAGGGTGCCTAATTATGGCCGGTGTCCTAATTGTGGCCGGCGGATTAAATTCGTAATAGTTGAAAACTTTTGAAACTCGAAGTTGCAGAATCAGTAGACGGAAAGCCGAACTTTACAAACAAAAATGCATTATTGTTATCCATCAACTCGTATCAGATATACAGCCGATGGCCAGAATTAGGACATCGGCCACAATTAGGCACCCTCACCCTACGCAGTATTCAATATTAAATACTCCGCATTTAGATATAAGTCTCAACCCCTTCAAATCAGCGGACCAATCAGGGAGCTGACTGATGGTGTTAACTTTTAATCAAATCTAATCACAAAACCATCATCGTTCATGTGTAGATGTAACTTTTCAATCGTAGTTTAAATACTAAAACATTTAAATTTAAATAATGCTCACTGATACTGCTAAATCTTCCACCTATGTGCAATAGGTAGAGCCTATAAAACCAAGTAGTTTCACCTACGGGTTTTAAAATTGACGTATCTAATGCTTTACAAATGCAAATTACACAAAACAATTTCTTAGACAGCTATAAAAACATGAAATATAGTATATGGTGATCCACTATGTGTAATGTAAATATAAGAAAGTAAAGGGGAAGTCGCGAATTTTTATTCGAAATAATATTAATACACACGTGGTTTTTAATCATGTGTAGGTATGTATGTAAACACCTATGCATTTAATTAGTGATTAGGGCTTGCAAAATCAAGACCAAGGCTTTTTCAGTTTTCAAGACTTGTTTTTTCTGACCGTTTATTTTAACTTGGTTTTTATTACTTTAAAATTTTTACTGTGAATTACTGATATCTATAATTAAAGACTTGAAATGAATGGGTTAATGAACCGACGAAGTTAAATATAATCAATATATTTTAGGCACATATGTCATGTAGGTGCCGAGATGGTATGTTACTCATGGCTTTGGCTATCTGCATTGTGGTTTACTTTTGCTTGTTCTTAGTAATTTTGTTATCTGACACATTTCAAGAAGGACATACAAAGTTTTGAATTTTGAACTTCTTTCGCTACAGTGTCGATATGAGAATTGAGATTTGTAATTGTAATTGTTTTATTGTCGAATCCATAAAGTGCAGATACTTTTATTTCCAAGAATAGACTACAAACAATATAATAGTATACTAGAGTAATTGTTTTAAGTACACATACATACCATTTCATATTAAATTTGAATACAGTTTTATGCATAAATGTTTTTACGCATGCTAAGTATCCATTTACATAGTTTAAACTGAAAGTCTTTGTATGATTATTAATTATTATTATATGAATTGCGATTGGTATACTTCGTAGTTTATATTCTATTCGAGTTATCGTCATTAGCGAAAAACAGGAAGTAAATATTATATTACTATATTTGTTACTGTTGTCGGGAATAATAACATAATATTCTATGTTATTCTTTTGTGTATGTATAATTTATGTTGGAAAAAGATATAAGTAAATTCCAGTCCAGCGTGATAATAGTAGCTATATTTCTTGTATGGTTTGATTACAGCGTGGACCGGAATCAGCCTTTTACATTCCAGATTGGAGTAGGACAAGTAGTTAAGGGCTGGGACCAGGGTCTTCTTGACATGTGTGTAGGAGAAAAACGTAAACTTATTGTGCCACCACATTTAGGGTATGGTGAACAAGGAGCCGGAGAAGTTATTCCTCCAGGT
Organism: Dicyrtomina saundersi; assembly: GCA_034695245.1. Taxonomy (NCBI): domain Eukaryota; kingdom Metazoa; phylum Arthropoda; class Collembola; order Symphypleona; family Dicyrtomidae; genus Dicyrtomina; species Dicyrtomina saundersi. The sequence goes on from JAQFZE010000026.1 coordinate 56,585, forward strand.
ATGTTTTTAGATGTCGTCCTAGTCCTAGTAATTTCTTTACGGTAAAATAGCGTTTTGTTGGATGTGAACCATACTAATATCTATTGTTCCATTTTCCAGGATCTACATTGTATTTTGAAACTGAATTGCTCAAGATCGAAAAAGCTCCTCCAGTAGTCAATGTCTTCAAAGAGATCGACACCAATATCGACGCTCAACTTTCAAGAGAAGAAGTAAGTTGTTGTTTTCTTCCCAATATTTATTGGTCAAATTAATTTAATTTTCAGTAAAGTAATTGTATTCAAGCTCAAATAATTATCACATTGTATAAGGTTAAGTCAAATGCTTCTCTCGATTCGTACGCGCGAGAAGGTCTAGTCTAAAGCTTCGTATTTTCTCTTAAGGTATAGCTAAAAATGTCAAAATACTGTCTGAAAATTCATTAAACAAGAATTTTACTATTTTTGTTGTAAGTTGCATCGTATTAGTTCAATTGTAACTTCAGTAAATTGTAGTAGAACCAAACATCACGCTCTAAACGCCAACTAGTGGATTAAATTTTTGTGGCACAGGCCCATAATAATATTTGACTAGTACAGTATAATTATTATGGCTTGTCTTACTGAAAACAGTAATATTTCGGAAAGAATTTTAAGAATGAAATTTTTTGTGAGTTTTCTGTATCAAATTTACCAGCTTTATATATTACTCCAGAAAATTACTATATACGTATATAAATGAAAGGATCATTCTTCGGAAAGACGTTGTTGCACACATGCCAACCGTTTCCCCCACTTGGTTTTGTGTTTGAAGTGCACTTCAGTTGTCAGTTTTCTCTCGTTTACGATTTAAAAGCAATTCATTTGTCGACAAATGTAGTAAGCCAGTCTTTAAAACTGATGATTTTCTTGTTCTAAAATAGGTGAGTGATTACTTAAAAAAACAAATGGAGTCGATGAAAACGGAAGGAGCGACAGAAGAGAATGAAGAAGTACGAAAGGCATTAGAGGACCATGACAAGCTTGTTGAAGAAATTTTCCAACATGAAGATCAAGATAAGAATGGCTTTATCACTCATGAAGAATTCTCTGGACCCAAACACGACGAGCTATAAAAGAAAACGAAAACATAGCAGCGAATTACTGAAGCTTCCTCCACAAATTTTTTTATAACATGTAATTACATTACATCAGTGATGTACTGCACGAGAAAATCTAACTTTAAAAAGGATTCAGAAACAATAATATTATTATTAGCAACTATTCTATTATATCTTCCTTCTAATCCTACTCAGCTAAAAATGCATCCTTACGTTTACAGTGTAATACTATTACCGCAGGATATTGTCAAAACTCTGAACAGAAACAACGATTAAAAACTTCTTTGTAAATTTAGCTGCAGGTCGTTCCAAATTTAATATTTTGTAAACGTCTAAATTAAAAGCTGCAAGGAATGACAGGATAGGAAAGGAATTCCATAGATAATGTTTTCGTCTTAACTAGTAATATTCTAATTTGTCGTTCTGGAGGGTTACATTAACTTAGTGAATACCATAGCTGCATTTAGTAATTTAGCATATTCGTACGTTATTCTTTGTTCAAAAATATATTCAATTCAATTTGTCTAGTTTATTAATACACCTTTATATTTTGTCTTACTAGAATCGACAAATAGTTGTACAACCCTTCGCAACCATTTGCGATTTCTGGTCAGTTTAGCCACGGGATAAATGCAATTTGGATAGTTGAGACGATAAGCAATGTTGGACATTATGTACCTCGTAACAGGTGTTTATAATTACATAATATGGTAAAGTATCTACGACGAACACGAAATTGCTAAATTATTTGCAGTCGTTTTTTGAATAATAATTTTCTGTATTTTAAGTTTGGAGCGGGTGATGGTTAGGGTACTTTATTTAATTATGAATTTTATCTACTCAAGACTCACTAACTTAATGAGTAATGTGGAATATAATATGTTTACCTGTAAGCATTCCCGACTAAATGTATTTTCTTTGTTACAGACTTTATATTATACGTACTACATCGTAATTTTTGTGATCTGTCTCGGTGAAACGGCATCTAAAGTAGAATTCTTGTTAAACATAATGAAAAAAATATTGTTACTACTTTAATACGAGACTCTACTGGCATTTTAAACTTTTCCAATGATTTTTTTTAATGTCCTTGTCAAGTTATCAGCGAAAGTTAAAATCAATCATGATAGCTACTTCAATCAAGTCTGGTTAACTACTACTTACATAGTTATTGTTGAATATTGAATGTTATTCTACTAAATCTATAATTATTATTGATATGTTTTGGTGGTAAAGTTATTCGTTAATATGATTTAAAATCAAATTTTGTTAAAAAAAAGTTGTTGGCAGAAATTATAAAGTAACGGATGTGTATTGGAATTATATAGATGATTCGTTTGTTTTTTGCACTGTGCATATTATGTTTATGTAATAATTTGTAGATATACGGATTATGGTTGTAAAATATAAATCATGAGCATTTTGCATAGCCTTTGAATTCGAAGCAAATTAATTCCTTCTTTTCTTTGTGTAACGTTTGGGTTTGGTTGCGAGCTACAACTGTACAACTACCTTAAATATATTGCCAATCCCGGATCCGACACCACACACAAACCGTTGGACTTTTAAATGCCGTATATATATGGCTTTATACACAAGGATGCATTACGAGTTTAAAAATATATCCTTGCAGGTTTCATCCTTGCATTGCATTTACAATAGCAAATCTGTGGAATACTGGAGGAGAGGAGGGGATACAGTGTGAACGGGCCTTTTTAAGAAAAGTGAGAAAAGGTGCAGTAAAAAGAAAAGAAGTGATGGTTGGAATAGGATAGGAGTCGCTGTGTGTTTTGCCGTTGCAGTTGCAGTACTTCGCGTTGCACTGTACAAATATTTTAATAAAATTCTTGAAACATTTTCGTTCGGAGCCCGCAAAGCAACGTTGACAGTCGAGGATCTCACCTGTTTCAACTGGGGCACTCATAAAACATAAAAATCGTCACACCTAAATTTTGTGCTCACAAATATTAAAATGCGAAATAAAACTTATCCCGATATGCCACTGTACCCCCACTACCTGTAAATCCTGTATCCGAGTTTCAGATTGGTCGGTACCTTTTGAATTAATTAATTATAAACTTAAAGTGTCAGTTTTAATGAAAAGGGCTGGCAAGATGTTTTAACATAAGATATTTAAGTACGACACTTATAGATTGTCATGTAAAATCATAGTTTTACTACTAAAATAGCATTGGGAATGCTATGGAGCAATGTACGCTGTTAAGTCTTTTAAGTCTCGTTAAGTCTATTTCTCGGATCGCAATGGCAATTATTAGAGAAAGGAGATAAATATGAAGACTTTTCTAGCAAAACGCGTTAAGTCCATGTTGCCCAACTTTACAGGAACCGCAAATTTTGATAATCATGTGAAAACGTGATT
>JAQFZE010000027.1:0-59493 GCA_034695245.1 Dicyrtomina saundersi
ACGTTAGCAGCACCCGCGTCCAACTTACCTGTCGTTAATTGAAGAAGTAACAGGCTGGCGTACCGGGACAGTACGTACCTACCTTAGGTACCTAGGTACTAAAGAACTAGGGCTCCGCACCGTCCTATGGTGTGTGGCGCACAGTCAACAGTAGTGTTGGTTCATCCTCCCTTTTCATGTGGTGTACGGAGACGTGAAGTTGGAGGAAAGTTAATTTTTAGCCAACATGTAAAATTTTATGCATCATTCTTAAAGATGGTATACAAACGTCGAGTCATGAAAGACAACATTCTTTTAGTGTTATTCACTTGTGAGTGTCTATGTGTGTGTGGGTCTGGCTGAGTGCGTGTGCATAGGGAATATTATGAAAGGGAAGAATTCCATTCTTAAATGTATATAGTGCTGGAATCTGGAAAGTTGAGAGAAAAGTTTTACCATGAGGCTTCCTAATCCTTCACACCAATGGGGATATGCATACATATGTATTTAGAGTATGTACATGGCAGAGGCTATATGAGGTAAAATTCATTTCAAAGAGACAAGGATGCGACCAATACTTTATTTTTTCCCCTTATAAATTCTCATGTAGTAATGATGGTGTGGAGTGCCTCCTGTCAAGCTAAAAAATTTAGTCACACAGACACATTACGCTTCCCCCGACGGACCTTCCGCCTAAATACGCAGAGAAGATAGAAATGTGCCTCTGTGTAGAGAGTATATAGGCATAGGGCAGGAGTGCCATGATGTGAAAAGCTATTATTTGCAAGTGATGACAAGAAGCAAAAATGGATTGAGATTAGCAAAGCCTGTTGAGGGTTTCCATGGAAAACTATCCAAATTTAAATAATTCTTTTTTCATCCCATGTCTTCGTCATCTTCGTCCTCGTCCTTTTTGACTGTCTCAAGACAAACTCTTTTACAACAACTTTCAACATGCAATCATGATGAATAACCTATTATTCTTCATTAAGGCTCTTTGTAAAACGTCACCACCATTTCATTCCACGTCATAAAGACTTCCCAAGTTCACTTTCATTCCCTTTCTTTATCTCTGACTCTGGGTTATAATGCTTTTTTTTTTAAAGCACTAGCTTCATTTTTATATTTATTTTATAAACAATGTTTACGTATATAGGCAATGCTTCGTATGCTTGTTTGTATAATAAATTTCTGCACAACTACACAGGAGGAGTAGAAGAAGATTTAGTGCGAGGTTGAGTTAGTGGGTTATTCGGAAGATGGAAAGTTATATCAACTATAACTTTCTTTAACTATAACTTTTTTAACCTAGACAGGAGACAAAATATTTTTTGGGTGAGTACAAATAAAATTACTGCTTTGAGACCAAAATGTAAAGTTGACTTTTATTACACTTTCTTGTACTTTTGATTAGGGAGTAATAGGACTCATGTAAAAGTTGGAGTAACTTATTATTCTCATTTGGAGTCAGAGTCCAGGCCAAGTCTCACGAGTCTAACTTTCCCTTCATCATCTTCGCTCTTGATCCATGCATATGTACCTAGTTATAGGATTTCAACTCATCGTCAGCTAATATTTGCATACTCCACTCTTATCACTCTCTCCATGGCTGAACTCGTGTAACTCTATCATTTAAGTATTTTATGCCGACTGATCATTTCAGAATTTCAGACGTCTTTTCTTCCCCCCATTCCATCTCTCTACTTTAAAATGAGTTAGTGCAAAATAACCTCTGTCTCTGTTGGATTAGGTACCTCCACATTATGGTATGCACGAAGAGTAGCCCATGAAAAGGCAATACCACAGACAGGCTTTTTAAATGCTGAAAATAATGACTTCATATTTCAGGACAAATTATATGATAGTAGTAGTACGAAAGTTTTACTCATTTAAAAAATCATTTATTAATTATTGTCCGTGGTTTAGTACAAAAAATCACTGTCCCGGAACCGACCATGTTATAAATGTTAATGTAGGTACTTATAACAATAACTTGAGGCTGCTATATATGTTTACAATGCTCCAAACTTGTATTAATTTAGCTGATATTGTCTCTCCAACGACGATGCTCATATTATTTTTAAACATGAGTTTGACTTTTAATGTCGTAACCGCAGAAATTTGTGTACCTAGATAAATGTGAGCTGAAGCCACCCCATACCTCAGACTGGTCCTGGTCTTTGTATAGGGTGCATTCATGGTAGTAAAAAGGATATATAATGCTACCTACCTATCCGTTTTTAGATTTTCTCTCCTTCTCTCTACTCAACTTCTGCGGTTTGAAGCTAAGAGGTTCTAAACTCGGAGGGGAATATATAGAAGCCGTAGCAAGGAAAGGAGGGACATAGTTGTAATTATGCAGATTGTAGCGGAGAGCGCATACCGTCACCCTCACCGTTCCCATTACCGGCAGTGCAGTGGTGGTAATATGAAAGTTGGAGTGTAGAAAAATGTATGAGTAGTGGTGTTGGGATTAAAGTATGAGGATTTCACTATCTCTTCAATTCAACTCCTGCTGCCACTGACAGCCACCTCTTCCACTCGCCGTCCTGTAGGTAATCTACACTACTCTACATACTTGAAATAGTTGTTTGTATGTACGACCATAGGCTCATCTCGCTCGAGTCTCACACATTCAGAGACTGACTTGGAAATGTTCTTGTTGTAAATGTGTAGTTGTTTAGTAGGGGAGTGAGAGGTAGAGTCGGAGCACTGGACTGACCTCAGACTTGAGGAAGAATCAAGATAAAGCAAAAAGGCAGGATGAAAGGGAATTTATGACGGGTAGTAATTGGATAAAATTGGCTAGAATTAATTACGGAGAAATTCTCATGCGTCACGAACCTCACCTCAGTCAAATAATCTTCTCTCTGTCTGACCTAAAGTAATTTTCTGAGTCTCAAGGAGAAGATGAGAGAGAATTCTTATTCATATTATCTCTCCATATAGTCTAGGGCCGGCTCCAGGTTTTCACAGCCAACAGTTCAAGGTTCAGGAGCGTCACATAATCATATGTAAATATGGAGAAAAGAATGAGGACTGCATCAACGTCATTAACAAAAACAATAAAAGACCAAAATCCGGCTCGCTTAAGCATCTGTAGACATGTGGCTGCATAAGTATAATCTTCCTTGTTGTATCTATAATATGTATTATGTCCCCTCGAACGGTCTCCTTTTATACGAAACCTGAAAAAAGGCTCGAAGCTCTCTCCTTTTGTCAACTACAGGAACGATGAGGACGGTCGTCGTGGCGTGAAACGATGAGCAAATAGTTTAGATTTCGAATCTGAATCCGACTCCGAATCTCACTCCATCTTAATGAGTCCACCACTGTTTGATGTGTTCTGAGGCAGAAGAGCACTCCGTTTTTGTTTTGACTTCACATCAAAGACATCTTTTCCTCATTGTTAGATTTGGAATCTGGATTTGGAGGAGGTTAGACGGTTAGAGAGTTTTTTTCCCTGCCCTATTGTCATTTCATGTGTAATGTAGCCAGGAGACAGTATAGGGAGTGAGACAGGAGGCATCGTCGTTTGCTCGTTTGTAGAAAGAGGAAAATAGCAACTAAACAAATGAAATCACCTCTAACAAGCAAATAAACGGAGTAGAAGTGGTAGGTGTGTGATGTCGAGAGTAGTAAAAATCAACATCTGTATTCTTGTGTGATTTATCTGGCTTAAGTGAAATCCCATTCTCTCTCTCTCTCTGACCGTGCATTGATTGGGGATTAGTATGTTGACAAGAAGAACAGTTACACAGAGAGGACGAGAAAAGGCTGAAGCTGAAAAAGGAGACGAAGAGAGATAGAAGGAGGGTAAAAAAAACATCTCTACATGAAAGAGAAACGATGACAATGTGTGAAAGGAGGTGCTGTGCCAATAGTACAAAACACTTAACGACAAATCCGCCCGAGAAACTACAACGTCAAACGAGAAGAGAAAAAATAATATTTACGTATTTGGTATAAGAATTGAATGATAGCCAAGTTTTCTCAAGCACTTTGTTGTATTGTAGGTAGTTTTGTAGGTTGGAGGTAGTCGGCACTCTACTGGGTTTAGCTAATCTCAAGTCTCGAGTCGAAAGATCTTTTTTTTTCTTTTTCCCCCTCCTCCTCTTCTTCTGTCTCAATCTCCCTTTCTCTCTGTCTCTTGCACAGTGAACTGAAATGTCTGTCTGACCAGTGCAGTAGGTTTGTATGCCTTGGGCAAATATTTGGACTGTCTGCTTATTTGAACTACTTTGGCATTTGAAATATTTTCGAGTTCAAGCTGGCAATTTTCTACGCACCCATCACATCATTCTAAAAAGCTTAAGGCATGCTCGTCTGTCCCAGTGTTACTACACCACTACTACTACTACTACTACTACTACTGTTACTCTAATCACCTGGGACTCAATCCAACGCTAAGGCTTCACGCAAAGTACTGTTATCTGTCCAACGTAGCTTTTCACTTTCACTTTGAGCCGAGTTCTTTCACCCTTTTCGCTCCAATTTCTTCCCAGAAACAGACGGAGAGATACTTCCAGCTATGCAGCAGGAGGCACTTACCTAGTACTTACTTAGTTATGATGGTTATTCACGGTTATTATCTCAAAGCTATTTCCTCAAGCATTTTTTATCATCTTCATGAAAACTGGAATTTATGCTCCAACTTGGAGCTCGATATACCTTTGGCTAATCTACACACTGCTACTCTCTGAGTACGGTGTCGGTCTCCATAGCAGGTACGGGTAATTTTAAGTTTTAACGTTGATGTGAGAGTGAAAGCCTCACATGAGAAGAATAAAAACTAATTTTTGCATTCCTTAGTTAAACAAACATAGCTCATGGACTAACTACTATGAGAATTCTCAATTTTTAGAATGTGGGCATGTGGGACATTCCTATGTTGTTGGGAACACTCTGGATCAATATTTTAAGCAGGACCATGGAGTGTTTCTATTGTAATCAACCTCATATTTCCTCGGAAGGATCACAATTCCTACCTTTCTCATTTCCACTTTCATCCAAAAGTCCATTCAACCAAAAATGCTACACTACATTCTCGGACTCTAATTTTATTCTCTTTTTCAAATCAACAAGATTTTTGTTTTTGCGGAGTACGTACTAATATAATATTATTAATTATTATTTTCATTTCTACTCGGTAGTGTTGACTCTTTAAAATTAAATTTTTTATAACGTATTTGTTTATATTAGAGGCATAGCATAAATATAGCAACCGCCAGTGAGGTCACTAAAGGCTACCCGGGTTTTGTAGAGTAGGATAGTGCAAGTTTTATACTTTGAGGAAAGCTGTAATATATTTCTCTCTTCCATTATTGCTTTGTTTTTGTATTTTTGTAGGTACCTAACAACATGGCCTACTACCGCATGGTTATTACTACTTGAACTGACCATGGGATTGGCTCTGTCTCTAGACAGTCTGTTTACTATGATAGATATTTTGAGTCCAGACTGCCTGCTGGAGAATGAAGCCAGACATTTATTTTGGAAAGTTGGGAAGAATGAAGTGGATGAGGTTTCATTCCGTGGACTCATGGGGAGTAGTGACATGGATAAGAAGTGTGAAAAAATACTTATAAAGTGACGGGAGAGAGTTTCCCCAGCGAAATTTAGAGGAAAAGATATAGACAAGGTTCGTTTTTCGTTTCCTATGGCTTAAACACATTTGAATTGGATGAGATGAGATGTGGGGAGGGGAGGGGAGGGGGAGAGGGGATGATCATAGAGCATCTATTTGAAAAAATACATCCATCCCAAAGTCCCTAGCTGTTTTGTTCCGTGATTTTGTGTGTCTATGTCTGTGTGGAAAGAATGGAATCGGGTTGATATTGTCCTTTTTAAAGTTGGACAGACGCTGTGGGACGTGAGAAAATGGTTTTTGGACTCTAAAGTTTTTTTCCCCTGCTCTCGCCAAGAGACGAAGACTGAGAGACTATAGTCAAGTCAAACTAGTGATGTCATGACTCTTGGCCAAGCTTATGAGAATGAATCGGGAAAGGTTGTCTGGGGACCATTTTCATGGCTTTCATAGTTTTATAGTCGACCGACGACCAGCGTCAACCCTTCGTTTTCGACCACATCGTGACCAAAATAACTGTGTCCTGAACTTGATGTATAGGGATCATCGGAGCTTTCCCGAGCTCTTCGCTTTCTCCTCGTCTCCAGGTATCCAATCTCATTTTCATTTTACTCTACTTTTTGTAAATTATAGATCCAGATTTCTTTTTTTTTATATGGTAACCTGGACATGCTCTGGAATGAACCGCTTAGGTTTTTGTCTCCCTCTCTCCCTTCCTCACCACTTTTGCCCTTGGTCTTTGTGTAAATGTGGAGGTACCTATGTGGTTCTGTGGGTCTGTCTGTGTGCGAACATCAGTGGTCATTTTTTTGCGTCATGATTGATGTGAGAGTCCAAGGGAGGGAGAACTTTGGATTAACTGTGTATCCATTGGAGATATCTGTGTGTCGGCGTTCTGTGTCAGGTTGGAAGGATGAGCAAAGACTGTACGGGCTCAAAAAGCGATTTGGATGAACCTGTCACTGCGAACAAATTCTCTCAGCTCTCTCTCTCTCTCCCCTCCATTTACCACACCTCCATCCTTCTTCCTTCCCACCCAAAATCTATAAGTACCTAACTAGTAACTAGGCACCTACCTTCCCACAGACAACTAATTACACACTCCAAGTCTCTACACACTAAACATGTCTACATCTTTTCCTTGGGTAATTAAGTTTCCAAACTTCTACGGACACCTAAAATAAATATATAAACATATTTATCGGTACACCAACATAGCACTACTACTATCAACCTACTTCCCAACTTATCACTGCTTAACACTATGAGCTCGCCTGTCATGAAAGGGCAATGCCAAATAGGACAAAAAAATAAATACTGTATTTCTTGTAATAGTACACCCCGTGTACTATTCTAATTCCGAGCTTCCAAACCCCTGTACTCGTACAGGCGCGTGTACTGCCATATAATAGCGTGTTAAATAGACCCGTATCCTATTCAAATTCCTACCTCTCAAACCCGTGTACTATTACAGGCCCGTGTACTATTACAGAAAATACGGTATGTACCTACTTACGATATTTTCTGTTATTGTACACGGGTCTATTATAGTACAAGGGTTTATGGGATAAAATTGTAAAATTGTGTACAGTGCACGGGTGTGCAACAACAGAAAATACGGTACACCAACTACCTAATCTACTTGGAAATATTGAGCTTTTAAAACTAATTTGTACGCACTCACTTCTCGCGATTGACTATTTCCTAATGAGAAGAGAGAACTTGGATGGACCTCCATCCACTTTTCAATTAATACTTCTGACGCTCAAAGGAAGAACTATGCCTCCACTCCGCCGTTCAGGTACACAAATTACCCACTGTAGTGTCAAAGGGAGAAGATCACCACCGTCACAGAATGTAGCGCTCTCTCCAATGACACCAGCTATTTACGTACATATGCATACATACTAGATAATTTGCAAGCTGTTGTCTTCAAAGCGGACACATACGCTACGCTTACGTGGTAAAAACACAAGTGGGAATTCGGAGCTCTAATTTATCACGGAGTGAGTCACCTTTGGAATTCGAGCATGGTCTGATTAATGTGTAATGAATGAGATTCACAAGTTGCCAGAGATAAAATATATGTCATGCTAATTCCCATTTATCTTATGCAATTAAAGTTCATTTAAACTATTCATTATTGTGAAAGTTATCGTGTTTATTTACTTCGATAAATTTATTTTCGTAGGTATAATACATACATGAATTTATATCCCATTCAACTAACTTCACAGGAATCCAACGGAGCGGATTGGACACAAACCAATTATTTTAATTACAACAAATCATTATGAATAGACAAAACACGAGAGCACCCTGCATAATCAGTACTTTATAACGTATATAATTATATATGAAAGAACATTGAATTTGAACTCTTTATTAATCGAAATGAATGTGTATTAATTAGTATAATGAACTCCAGTAATACTATGAACATTCCGATGCCGTGTAAGTATTTTCAATTAGAACATACATGTAAAACAAAAAACATTTAATGAGCGATTGGATATAATGCGCAATAAATTAGTTAATATATTAGGGATCCAGCAACAAAAAAACGTAGAAAAATGATTGACTTAAAATTAACAAAGCAAGCGGGTTTGAATGGCATTTTCTAATGTAAGGTACATAGTGTCATAGCTATACTACAGGTACTATTTACTATTATGGCAATCAGAAACTAACAGGAAATTACTACAGATTTTATGGTATTACTGTTTTGAACTTCAAGGCGTACTACGCTACGCTAATAACTTTTAATATCATGCATCAATTTAAATGAGAGGCAAAAATTGTGAAAATATTAGACGTACCGACTACATCTTTATGGGATGGCCTCCTGCATTAATATCCGACTCTGCGTTCCTCATTTTACTTTTACCCCATAAAAACCGAAACTATCGTTCTCTCCTAGTGGCTAAAAAGTGTTTCCACCACTTTTTCATACCATTAAAGGATAAAATAAAACGTACTATTTACATACTGTAAGGAATACTTGAACAATACATTTAATTTAATTTGCTCGGATTATTAATGGTACGTAAAACCACCTTCTTTGCACTCAACTCACAGCCACTGTCACCCACAAGCTTCTTTGTAAGAAGACACGATTACTTCGCAGGATTTACAGATAGTTCAATTTTCTGAATACACAAATACGGAGACTAGTTAACTTTCATTTCCTTTCCCATGTAATGAAGGGAACTATGAGGAGAAAGGAGAGAATAGAATATTACCGTTCACATTGTGTATTGTCGTTGGCGATTCGTAATTACATGGTGTAAGCGTGAACCACGAGCCTTCTCACCCATTCAGCTAGACTTTGTTTTGAAATCCTGAGTTAGGCTAAGAGTTTAACAAACCACGTTAATTTCCCCGACTTTGTGTGGAGGCTATCCGAGCTGCAATTAAGCTCCTATGCAATAAATACATATCAAGCTACATGGTCCGCATTGTAGTATACATAATTATACATGTCACGGAGGACATAAACATTAAACAACATTAAGAAGTCAGAATGGATACCTTTTGCCAATTTAGGGAATTCATAGTTCGGCACGCTCATGCAAATAAGGTGGTTGGAGTACGGGGAAACATACTAAGGAACAATGTATTGAAGAAGCAGAGCAGTCATTCAGACACTAAAGTTTAGTGTCTGAATGACTTTAGTGACTAAACAAACGGAGGAACAGTGAAGCTACTTCGTTCTTTGTAGATTGTGAAAGTACTGTCTTCCAGAAGTACCATCACACATAAATTATTAAGAATGGAGCTCAGTGGGCTCAATCCATACAGCGAATAGAATCTACGCTTCGTGGATTCACCTACAAGACGATTTCTCTAGGGTATAAATACGACTTATGCGCCTTTTCTGTACGTAGAATAGGAATCACTCCTCGTGTAAATTAAACATGATATTAAGCACGGAGACCATAAATTATTACACGAATTATACGAATCAAATAAATGTAGTAAAACTAGTAACGTCGAATCCATTCTTGATGGCTTTTAAATTCTATTAAAAAAATCAGTTACAATTGAAATTTTTTTTTCCATTCAGGAAAGTAGAAATTTTTTTTTCATCTTTTGTGACAAACTAGAACTAGACAAATATCTTTTCGCTTTGATAAGCAATAACGGTACAACGAAACCTTGAATAATTTAAATTAAGTCTAAGTTAATTATCATTATGTGGTTGGAAGAGCAACTATACATGCTGCTATACAACTACACAGAACTATAAATGTCAACTAAACCACAGAACAAAACAGTAATTCCATTTATTTCTAAGCAAAGCTAATACGTTCTGAAAGCAACAATAGTCGTAGAACGGTAAAAAATAAATCGATTATGTACACGATATTGATGGAGCTGGAAGAATAAAGCTGCGTATCAGTACCAGTACAATATATACAATTATATAATTATTTATCTTTGTTGTATGGAGAATAGTACGTAGACACATACACCGTTGGAAATAAACTTATTTCATTGCACTAATGAAATGTCGACCGAGCTGGTTCGATTTGAGTGGGGATCGGACTTGTGGGAAATTTATTGGAGTTGTAGACCTTATTCCGGGTTATCCCACAAGACTCGAACTTGTTTTTTACACAGAGCCACCAAGAAAATTGGAATTAGAGTGCTTGGGACGACGTACAACAGAGCAGGCTGTCCAGTCTGAGACAAGGTTAGAGCCACAAAAGCGGTTGCAAGTCCAAACCCGTAGCCTATTTTTCAAACATCAAAATTAGCCTCATGGGACAATTTCAAGCTCTACGAACTTTAGTTTTCCTATCAACACAAATTCTGGCTCCATTGGTCCTTTTATATAAGTGCTACATACTTATTTTATCTATTTGTTTCTACTTTGAAAACCACTGCAATAGTACACATAGAACAGAAGCTATCATTTTCTCTGCCAAAGATAATCCCTGGAATGTGCATTCTCTGCTACTCACGTCCATTATTATCATTATTACAAGTTAACATAGTAAATATTAATATAAATTACTCATACCTCTTAGAATTAGAAGCAACAGAGGTAAAAAAAATACAAATAATTTACTTCGATTGGGATACTGCTGTATATAAAATTCAGTTTAGACCTATCATTACTGTTTTTAGACTTATAGGAAACGAAATTTGAAATTTGAAATCATATAGAATATTTGGAAACTGATTTTCTTACCTATTAACGTTGTAACAAAATACGGACGCCGCCGTGTATTCCCATTGATGACGTCGAATGAATGAGCAAAACATACTAAAAATCCAGGTACAATGATGTCCCCGAAGCCCAGCAAAGAAAATTTTCCAGCTGTGGAACACTTCGTCAAAATGTCCGTTTCCAATTGCGGTATTTTCAAGAGCAACGGTAGATCTTCCCCGGAATTTCCTCCAGTTGCTACTTCCACCATCACACTTTGTCCATCCTGCACACGAATACCCATATGAAGTCATAAAAAGATTCAAGTCAAGAATGCTTCATTTTATGTGTCATTTATAGCCAAAGTTTTTACTTTACTTACTTTAGTGAAATACGGTGTGATAAACACGAAGAAGATGTCGTATAAGAAAAGTAGAGAGAGCAGAACTGTACATACTTTCAAATTTGGCAACCTTAGAGTTTGTATCAGATGTATACTGTTTAAATACAAAACAAAATGGAATCCATGATATTCAAGTACAGCAATAAAATTATGAAGTGTCAGGGAACATAGCTGAATGTGTCACTGATGTGCATCTAATCAAAAAAGTGTTTATCTGTTCTTTTTCTCAAACACAGATACATAGCTACTGGAATCCAATACTTGGCATTTAAAAGTGCTCCAGCTTTATCGCACACGTCAATTCACGGAAAAGCTATCCCTTCAATTATTCCATAGGCTCGTAAAAAAGGAGTTACAAGGTCAAGAAAAACGACGAGTATGTATCTAGTAACTACCAAGCTGAATAAAAACACAAAGCGCCTGAATTCGAGGTACTTTCAGCTCACAAAATTATTTACGTACAGATAAAGTATCGCTGCAATGTGAAAAACTTTAAATTTACACTATCGCTTAGTTTCAAAACTGGCTAAGTGAATTTTTATCAACGTCAATTATTTTGAAAATTGTTTGGATCTTCAGTGGTTTTTTGTGTATATCTTCCATGATTTACATTCAATTCTAAAATAAATTAAGTTAGGATAACAGAACAGGGACAAACAGAGATATCAATGAACGTTGTGACGCAGTTTGAGAAGTAAGGTCTTTGCATAACTGTATTAACAATTCATAAACCAAAAAACAAATAGTTATACAAATTCCGCGTCCTAAAAATTATAACATTAAAAGCAACGACAACATAATTTAGACATTTCTGTTTCGAAGTATAACTATGTTACCAAAAACAGATTCCCAGATAGTCTTGTAAAATCCAGCCGGGCGTTTTGTGTCGGAAGACGAACCACACAACAGGAACAGAAACACAAAATAAGGCCAACAATATTTGATGAAGTCCAACACCTTTAATTCTGAAACAGTTGATCCAATTATTATGCGCACAGTTATACAACTATCGGTTTTTCAAAAAACCATGTACGATGTTTTGCAGTTTTGATTCATAAGAAAGTAAACTTGCACAAAAAACTTACTGCGGCATGTACGATCCAACTTTAAAGTAACTAAGTACTTGCATCCATATATCGTAAGTTGCTCTCGCAGACGCGATGCAAAACACAGCCATAAAAAAGTAGACTAAAAAATATACATAAAACTTGGGTTATTTCTAGTAGGACTGTGAAGGAAAGTATATTTCCTAAGCCTCAAAAATTATAATCATAGAAGTGGATTAAACTTGAATAAAATTACAACATACCCAAATACTTGTAGAAAAAATAAAGCAATAGGAGCGTGGTCGAGATAAATACTACAAGGGTGATCACGATCACAACGTTCATACTGACTTGCTGCTTGTTCCCCGATGAAGAGCCAGAACCTTCCAAAATTTGCTGCTCACTTGGTGTACTACAAATTTGAAAAAAACAACGAATTCGATTGATAGTAAATAAATAAACAACCGCACACGTAATACCAGACAAGAACAATGTAGGCAGTACATATATTTGTATCCCTTTACTAGCTATACATGTCCACACTAAATATCTCTCTGTATTAACTTAGTGATAAGATCCAACCAAGGATCAGTAATGTTAAAAAGAAACTAATTCTGTAAATAACTTTTCTATGCTGTATGGGCTGAGTCCAAATCGACAAATTGAAGAAATTATTATTATTAAATAAACACAACCAGTTCGATTAGAACATTCATCAAAATTCAGTGGGATTTTTTAATTCACAAATTTGGCTACAAAACCACTTGAATGCTTACAAATCAAAAAAACTTAACGCCTACAAGAGTTCCCTAACATAATCTTTCGGTTTACACTTTATGGTAGCAGAAGACTTAATTATAATGATTTATTGTGAGGATTCGTGAACCCAATACTAAGTATGACATATACGAAACAAGGTTGAAAGTAAATAGTAAAAGTTTCAAAGACTGGATGATATTCTAAAGTTTTATCTTAAAGGATCAATTGAGATTTATAATCGTCATTCACATGCCAAAGTTTTCAAGTGATGCACTTTAGAAATATTCTCCAACAAATTGCTTTAATCCTAATTAATAAAATATTGTTCTGCATACTGAGCAAGCTGTAAGGCTATTGCAACTGTGCAACAATGCCTTACAATTAATAAAGTTTTTCCCCTTAACTAAAAACCCACTATTTTGCAGGATATTCGTATTTAGTAGAATCATGGACTATTAGATATAAAATGTATATCTACTACGCTATCGTAGAATATAATTATATAATACAATTTCACTGTGAGCAGCAAAGCTCCACTACAATTACTTACCTAGGAATTTCTCTGTAGGGACCTGTGTAAGAACCAATCATAACGCAACAAAACGCAATCGCCCATAAAACTAGTATACTTGAGTTAAATAAGCGATCCGGAGCAGTTAGGAGTTGGATCCTAATCTCCCCTTTATTCTCATAATTCTGTTAAACAAAATCAATAGCGTTTAAGAAACCAATTCTTATAATTACCGATCAAAATTTATACTATAAACCTTTTTAAATACTTATCATTAGTAAGAAAAAATTACCAATAATTTTTGGCCATTTGCTACATCAAGTATCGCAAATACTTCTGCACTAAAGTTCTGAGAAAGAATAAATCTTTTGTCAGATATTAAAACAAGTCCAGATCCGTTATTCTGAAATATAGAATCAATTTAAACACATTAACGTACCTAATATACCCATATGTACGGCACCCCATGTGCGGCATTCGCAAAGTATGTATCGTAATTTCGTTTGGGAAAAAATTGTTCAAATGACCAAATCGGAACAATAAAACATGAATGGCTTCATAATCATCCTCAAACAGAATTAAAAACAAGAGACATTAGAACCAAGCACAATTCTATTCCTCTACATCACATCGATGCTAAAAATCCAAAAACATCCCCCTATGCCCCTATTATAAGTTTTTGACTCGGGAATAGGATAAGTATATATTATTAACTAAGCTTATTGATATGTGGTAAAGTCTCGATGTAGAGACTAACCATTAAGTTCTGAAAGCTGCGTCAATAGCAAGTAAGTGAAGCATATTCGAATGTAACAGGGTTCATTGTGAGTCATTGCCCCTCCTTCGGATACCTATAGGTACTTTCCCGAAATCTATTTTCAGTAGTCCAACTCGAATACACAACGAGATCATAGCTACACTAAATGTGTTTAAAAATAAATTAATAAATATTAGCATCTCTAAAAAATGCTACGTGTTAAATTTTTTGCTCTAAATGTGCCCTAATATCTATTTAAACAACCCTACACGCTCAAACTGCCCAACAATAAGGAACAATAATTTACTGTATGAGTAGATATT
Source organism: Dicyrtomina saundersi (assembly GCA_034695245.1). Classification (NCBI taxonomy): domain Eukaryota; kingdom Metazoa; phylum Arthropoda; class Collembola; order Symphypleona; family Dicyrtomidae; genus Dicyrtomina; species Dicyrtomina saundersi. Next base: position 14,521 of record JAQFZE010000027.1, read on the forward strand.
AACTGACCAAACTTACACCAATGTAATTAAAGTATTCAGTCAAATTGCAGTTATCAGTTTTATTCATTAAAAAAACAGTATCGCCGTTGGTAGACAAATCAGTAGCATTTGCATTTGTTTCATTACTGCATACGACAACATCTGTCAAGTCCATCACAGTATAGGTTTTCTGCAAAATAAAAAGGACAGAATATTAAATATATGCCCAAACCATTATTAACATAAAACCAATAACAATTATTGGAGTAAAAAACTTGAATTAACTAGTCTTACTGGCATTTCAGTTCGAACAGTGAAGAATTCTGGTGGATAAGTGAAGCAAATCTCTAAGGTCGAGTTAGATGTTGTTATATCAGGCGAAGAAAAAGCTTTCATAATTCCATATTGATATTCCACGGATTTTACCGCCTGTAATTTTATTAAATGTAATTACCAAGCTGACACGGTAAACATTAAAACAATAAACACGTTATGTACTAGTAGACATACCTCAGTAGGAAGAAGGATTGGAAAGCAGCAAAGTAGGATGATTTTCTTAAATAGTTCCATATTTCAGGTATCGAATCTGAAACAATGAATGATAATAGGAATATACTATCAACGTCCCTGTATCAATTCCAAGCCTGTCCAATTCCTCATTATAGATACTGCAGATACTCCATACAGCAGATAACCCCAAATTACTGCTACGGCAGCATAGTTAAATCTGTTCTTCCAAACGGGCAAGAAAATCCCATGAGGTGCAAGCGCAATACACAATTTTCAGCATTTGAAAAAGTTATTTCCATTGACTGATTGCGTTTCCAAATGTAAGTGAAGGGTGACACCGTTTCTTTCAAACAAGAAATTACTCCATATAAGGGAAATAAAAGTTTTCTTGCTGAATACTGACACATTATTACAATTTCTAAATTGTTTTGATGAAACTTTTAAAGTTCCAAATCTTTTGTCGGACGTCTTTGCCAACTTTCATTCATTCTTTTTGTTTGGATCCGGATAAGGATTTAACCATGTTTGATTCTTCTTCTACAATCAAAAGTAATTACCAGATAAAAATCCACAACACCCTCGACCCTCATGAGAATTGAATGACGCCAAATATTGTAATCAGTATTAGATTTTTTCCTTTTGCACGCGTATAGACACAAAATTACTATATATGAAATTGTCCTTTCGCTCGTAATTAAAACTGGAGTTGATACTATTTTAGAAGATTCTACCGGGTGGTAAATGCTCTCTAAAAAGAAAAAAAAAAACTAAACTATTTCACACATTTTAAATTGCATTATTGTACAAAAATGTTCCAATAAAATGTCTCGAATTATCGTTTATCCTAAAACAGTTATTTAATTTAGCTTTATTTTAAAACTTAATATGTTTGTTTACTTCATCCTTACATTATCTTGCATCTGCAGCTGACAGCCAACAGTTTTGAACATAATATGATATAATGATGTAAACTCAATCTCTTTTCCAAGTAATATAAACCATAATTTGTTTCCCTATTATTAGTCGCAATTCAAAACAATGTGAACAAATTGTACAACGTTCTTGTGTTTTTAATTTATGTAACCACAGTTGATGAAAGGTCTAACCTGTAATCGCTTGCAGCCAATGACCAATGTAAACTAGCAACTAGAAGTATATTTTATACTGTGGTTGGATAATCACCCCGAGCAGCTTTGAGACACCTGGAAACTGGTTTCGGTAGTGGGTAGGTAGGTAGCCTGTGTATGTTGAGACAGTCAACAGTATGCATTTAAGTACATTTTGTGACAACAAGGGATTTTATAATTACATACAGTTGGCAGTAAAAACAATTGACATCATTATGTTTATTATCGAAAACAAACGGAAACCCTAAATCCTTAATTTTCGAAGCCCTACTGTCAAATTTCAACTGTGGTTACTGGTTACACTATTCACTGAAGCCATACTGTGACTCCGTTCGTGTAACATTAGCTCTCGTCCCACTTCACTGGATATGAGGCTTTGTAAACATTCACAGTATTACAGTATTTACTGTCGTATATCATCTGTTGACAAAGATACTGAAAGACGTAGATATGTAGAAAACAATTTTTAAATTAAACTTGTAATGTTAAATTAATTGCAGGTTTACCTTTGGCCTTTCTTATTTAATCGCCTTGTGATACACAACAGCCTGAGAATAACGCACTTGGCGGGGAGCGAAACGGCTGATGACAATACAAACACGACAACTACAATTTAATTTTACGAGAATAATTGTGAGATTCTTAAATTCTTACTCATGCAGTTTGATGAGTAATGATGAGTAGTAACTTAATGACAGAAAAAACAAAGTACTTGTACTGTCAGTACAAATACGAAATAAATCACATTCAAGTCAAGCTGGGCTCAGGGGTAACCGTTTTGTATATCTTTGCCTTCTTTGCCCTCCGTCCAGACTGACTAGTGAGTCGAATTGTGTGTTGGGGAGAAGTAATAATTTATTTTTCAAAAAAGAAACTAAGTAGCTGGATACAGGGAATCAGGCAAACAATATGTAATCCCCGAACCGACTGTAACTATGTAATATGTAACTCCTACTTTAAAGCTACAAATACGTGAGAAATATAAGTAAAAAAAGATACCAAGTAGGGCAAGGGGCAAGCCCGTGTATTAGCAGAAGAATTTGGATTTCCCGCATTTGAACCAAGGAAGTTCACCAGGATTTAGCACCACTTCGACCACTGTACCAAATATTAAATATATTAACTAATTTATTCTTATTTGCAGCAATTAAGTTTGTGCATATTTTTACTGCTCCCTATAGAGAGTCCCAATTATTTAAAAATGCACGTGTCAATGAGTTGAGTACTTATATATTCTTAAGAAATTTCAAAGCATTTAATTAAGCTTAATATTGGAACTGTTTAATAAGTACGTAATAGTAAGACAAAATAAGATTTATTCAACAAAATGTAATAAGCTTGCCACTTGACACTGTCTTCCAATATAAGGTAGCCCAGCGGAGTCAATGCACGGATCAAACCTTTGGTACACCTAGACTATATAGTATTATGTTACAAAATTTACGAAAATATAATTAAATCTTAAGTAGGTACACATTATTTGCAACGTTGAGGAGAGTGTGTAACTGGTATACTAGCACGTAATCGCAGTTGCTTCTAACAAACTAACAGTGAGGTAGTAGAAGGTTATGTCAAACCACCCTACACCGGAGTATTTACAACACTAAAGGTATGTTAGAAATAATAAATATAACACCTATGGCTACGAACTTTGGCTGCCTTGCTTTACTGGAGATATTGTGAATTTTGAGCACCATAATTTGTATGACACCAAATTACGCAATACATGGCAAAAAAACCTGCCATTGTATTAAAATTATAAACAGCACTATTTTTGAATAAGTCGAAAAAGGGGTTTTGGTAAAAACTATTGCTTGGTATTCATTCAGGAAGCATATTATACTGTGTAGGTTTAGGTTAGGTAAAGTAACTTCATATCGCACGAGGATGTCCAGTGTGAAGAACTGACTATGAAGTTCACAATCCCCCAAGGCTAGCCTCCAAGTAAACATAATTATTAGCGTTCCAAATAGATCCCATAGTGGGAATCATGTTTATTACGTCAAACTTTGCCCTATATAGACCCGGGATCTATTTTAGGGAAGGAGCTTAGTCATGCATAATGTATGCTGTAAATAAATAAATTTCAATGGTTTAAAGTTAAAAATTATGGTGAAGGTTTTGATGCTGTGGTTTTTAACTTATAATTTAATTTTTAACATGAAATATTATAATTTCTAATGTATTAATAATTCTGTGAAAATAGTAGAAAAACTTACCAAGCTAGAATAGTGTGATATTGATAGTTACGAAATTATGGTCATTCTGAGCGGACGGGACGTGTCAGAATGTGCAGCTACTGAAAATCTGAATTATTTGCCTATTCTTGTTCACATGAGTACAAATATTAAATAAATCGTAATTTCAAATGTGCTTAAGCACTAAGATGATTGCTTAAGATTTTGTTTGAACTGAATCTGACGAAACGAAACAGTTCATGTTTATCAATGGTATCAGCTTTAGACAGCCATGTCATAGAAAACCCGGGGTGTATTATAGACCCGGGATCTATTAGAGGCCGGGAAACTTTTTCAAAAACTTTGCAGTGTTTGCTTTAGACCCGGGATCAATTTGGAGCCTTACATTAAATGTATATACTAGTCCAGCCTTTCCTTTGTATTAAATAAATCACAACACTTTTCATATGTGTACATTTATTTTTTCAAGTGGAAGCATAAATGGTAACCGACGAGGGTTCGGGTTCATTATTTATATTAACTGGACTAAAAGAAATTATAATTCTTATTCGATTTAAAGATTAACTCTGGAAGTCTTGGTCAAATGATACCCTTCCATTTTGGATAGAGAAACCATATATAAATGTTCGTTATAGTTTTCACAAGTAATAAATCTCATTGCATAGTCAAATCGTAGGTTAGACTCCACAACTTTTGTAGAAAAATGTAGAGCACATCCGCATTTACAATTCTTTTTTTGGCAGCCACAAAGCGAAATGGAGATTTTAAATACATTTTAGAAACATTAATACTCCTTATTATAATTGAATATTTTGGTATGTTCACACCACACTACGCCTAAAAACGTTTCTCTATTGGATGTGCGTACTTAAATAGTAAGTAATTCGCATATCAGAAATGGATGTCCAGTTGAACACAGTGACAATCGCATTTAATTGCAATGCTCCATATTCAAATTACTGCTATAGGCATATATTTTGACACTGTCACAAAATATTGTGTTCATCACGTATACAAGTACAACTACAACCTGTTGGAGTCGAAAGGCAACGAATAATACTGGTAAGTTTACGTAAAATGGTAAAAGAATAATATTTGTTTATACACAAGTAAGTGTGCCGTAGAAAATACAAACTATGAATTTCAATAATTTTTCACCATTTGATATTTTGCATTTTATAATCATTTCCAGCATTTTATAAAGATTCGCTCATGATATTAAATTTTACTGGAATCCACGTCGAAACGTGCTGCTCTACAAATAAAAAATGTATATTTAGCTCAATTTTTCCTTTGAGTATAGGTACTTTCATGAATTTCATCAGATGAAAGAAATAACGGTTGTCGTGTAAAGATTTCAATGAATCCATGTGTACAAAGTTTAGGCGTTCAGGACAGGACTAATTTATACCAAGGGCTATAGAGTGATTCAAAATATGGAGTAAAATTGGAGCTTGTAGCGTGGCTATAGTGTAGTAAAGCTATAATTATATAATTATACTCTGTAAGTGAAATGTAAGTGAAAATGATATTTATTCTCCTCCCCAATTGCTTATGAATGATGTCGACGTGTCAATGAAGAGCCTAGCAGACAAGATTGCAATCGTTTTTATACACACAGAGAAGATAGTCGACGAGGCTGATGACTGATGGGTGATCCAAGCGGAAGCATGAAATTCCTTTGACATAAATGTGATGAATAATGAAATACGTGATTGTCCTGCTGCAAAGTCTCAGAGTCTCAGAGTACATTAAAAGATTAAGTAACTAAAAACTGAATTCTCACATATTGATACGCATTAGTTATCTGTACACTTCATTTTAGGTTCTTTGATTTGTATGAGTTCCCACTTCCCCACTATTTACTTATACACAAATGAAGACAGCTTATACTTAGTATTCTATAATATTCTCCTTTGCATATTCATATTTAATTAATTTTAATATTAGTTTCTTCTCATAGCTTCTTACACGATAATCAATTTGGGGAGGCTCAACAAATGATATACTTAAGTAATTGAATTTGTCCATTTTGTAGATACATTATGGCTGATTATTAAATTATTAGGTAATACACTACTAGACCGCATAGTTTCGGCCATCCCAAATACTCTGAATAAACTCAAACATTGGCCTTAGTATGGGTACTACAATTTTGCTAATACATCTTTAAAGCGGTCGTTGATGCTGGACTATTTCCGGTATTCTACTTTTCCAGAGGAAATTATAATTACTTACCTGGTATCTGCTTATCCTTTTATTAATCAAGTAGTGTCACATAGTACGTATAGTTACTCGTGTTAGTTGTATTGTTCCCAACTATCAATGGAAGTGCAAAATTAAGTACATTCTCGAGTTTTCCAATCTCTTATATTTATGAAAAATGTCTTCCTAGGCCTCATTGTGTGTCTAGCCATAAATTTTTATATTGCTGACTTCAGTTAAATTTTACTACTACAGTAAGCAGTCTTTGTCCCGGACGTTTGAAAAACTACAGTGTTTAATTGTAATTATTATGTACGTCAATCTTAAAATCTACTTGCTTTCATAATCATAATGTCCTGATTAAATATGTAGCCGGAAAAAAAAATATCCAGTTAGCCTGCATATTTAAATATTTTAAAATACATTGATTATATAGTAAAGGACTAGGAAGGGGTATAGGTAAAATAAAAAAATAATAAAAATTGCTTTTAAGTCAAAATGAATATAAAGAGGATGGAAGAGGGCTTGTGTTTGTGTGCGATTATATTTTAACATGCTGAATACTGATAATTCTTGTCATCTCGTGAAGTTAAGATAAGTAAATGTTGTAGAAACTGTTTTTTTTGTGTGTGTGAATCTATTTCTATATGATTGAATGAATTAGGTGAAACTAAATGTTTCAATATATTATAAACTAGGAACTGGAAAATTGATGCGAAATGGACGGATAGAAATGGCTTGAAGTTATTATTTTATTCTCATTCGATAATATTTTTTTTCCATCGACTCAAACCACTTGTCACTATACTATACCCACTGCTCTTTCTGAGACTGTTCTCAAAATTATCACTGGATTTATTCCGATTTATGATTGCATCAAGAAGAATCAACAAGTCCGTCCGTACATATAATATGGGTGCGAAACGTTTAAGATGACTGTTAAATTGTGAGGTTTGATAGTTCAGGAGCGGAAGACTTTATTATATTTAATTATATATGAAGGAAAAGTCTCCGTTCTGATTCAGACCAGCATGCGTTTTTAGCATAGTATATATATATACAGTGGAAATATTACAACAACGGTAGCTTTTGATTCCATGACGGATGACACTATTAATTGGTTATAGAAATGTGGAATAAATCTCATTGCGTGTCATTACCATACATCTACATGGGTGTAACTATGGATATAATCTATAATTTTATATACATATATAGACACTGAGCAGATTTTCTCATTGAACTTCTCAGCAAAGGATCTGATCTGACCACTTGCGTTGACTTGGCTCATGTATATAATTATTACATATATACGATAGTGTATTTGTGTAGTTCATCTGAGGGCTGTAAAATACTGAAAAGAATGTATGAGTTTTTGAGCTACTAACGATGAGATGAATATAATTTCCAGATTAATTTTGATGTTTATTTTGCTCTGAAATAAATTGAATGCACATAAATAGGAAGGGAATGTGGCGCATAGCCGAAGTATTTTTTTTTCTTCATCTCCTTCTTCTTGACTCTCAAATCTTTCTCGCTATTCCATGTCCATTGGACTTGATAAGGTTGATAGGTTTGGGTTGTTGGACAGAAATTGTTGATTTCTTCTGCATGTGCTGATCTCAAGTTCTAAACTGGGGATGGTTTTGTTCGATTGATCTGAATGATCTGAACTAAAGACTTATTTAACCTCATCTTTTTAAGACAGACATTCAACTTCCGAGTGTCTTTTGAGCTAGTTTGGTTTGAGAGAGCTCTAAAGGAAGATCAGTCGTGAGTGGTGGTGGACTTGGAGAGGAGGAAGGAGATCAGAGAGCTTCACTCAAAATTTCCGTGTATAATGTTCTTTAATATATCGTCCTCGTAGTGTGTACTCATGTTAAGTAACTTGACTCGACTTTGAGTAATAGTTGAATAAAACCGTCATTCCAGTCCTCTAGATAGGAAAGTTGTGAGAGGGATTGGAACAGTTGTTGTGGGAAGTCATCTTTCGTTCCTTTACAAAGTGTATTTCTGGAACGCTGAGCAAAAAAAAATATTTTCTCATTTGCAGAAGAGGAACCTCCAAGTCTGTCGGATATTTTACTCTCTCTCTCTCTATACCTCACACAATATAATATTCAGTTCACATTCCGTTCTGAACAGGGTTCTCAACCGGGCACGTGTCTGGGCTCCAGCAACGTCTGTATGAGACGTAACCTCAAAGCTCACAAACAAATTTCAAAAATGCGACCAAAGTTGGAACTATAGGTCAAGCGGGAGGACTTTAGTACGTACAGGGAGTCCCCAGAGACGTTAGCCAGTGACGGGGTAACCATGGGGCTCTTCATAGACTTAAGATATCCAGTAGTTCTAGTGACTGTGCTCCTCATTGTGTTTGCTACATTGACTCATCCGATCTCAGCTCAGGGCAATGAGAGTCCAGGTGGAGGTGCTCGTCGGAATGGAGCTGCTGGGGCTAATGGACACAGTGAATACGAAAACAACTACAATAATTACGAAGAGTATGATAACGAATATGATAACGAAGATTACACTCCATGTAAGTCACTTCCCCATTTTTTCCCCATCAAACTTACTCTCATACTGAACCATTATTTGTTTTTTTTTGTATTTAAATGTTAACTTATCCGCGTTACGTCTTAATCTCATAATGTAATTTCCTGGTCAAACCGAAGTCGAACGAAGAACATGTCCATGATACATTTTTACACTATAATATCATTTACACTATCCTGAAATTTCTGATATACTCACTACCACCGTTCACTCGTCCATCATCATAACCCCCCTCCTTCTCAGATTTAATACACCGGCCAAAGTCTTTAAGTTCTTTGACCTCCCCTGTTGCTGCGCCCATTTCCAAACTCTTTTTGTGATATCTTTGGAAACCTCAATCCCCATCAATGAGCTATGGCAGACTTGAGGTCAATGAGGTCATTCTGGTTGACAAGTTAGGATAACAGATTTACATAATAGTCTTTGAGACGCGTCTCTTATCAAGTCCAACTATAACTCCTTCCTATCTCGTCTATCATATTATACGCCGAGTAGAAGTCCCTCTCATTCGTCGAGAGTTGTGAATGAAGAGAAAATAAAGGAGAAGGAAGCGTGCTGGTTTCCTCATCAGCCTCTAATCCGATGGCAGTTGATGAGATGTGATCATAACATTTCACTTGCACTTTCAATCAGTCTATTATTTTTTTCTACTCTCACTATCACCCACCACTACCACTGCCACCAAATCAATATGAACCACTTGAACGAGTCTTCTGTACATGAAATTCAAGGAAAATAAAAATGTCTTAACTTCGGCTTCTTCGTGCTATGTAGGGATTTTCTTTTAAATTCCATCTCACTTTGTTTATTTTAAGCACCAACCGTGACAGCCGCTCCAGCAACATCCGCACCGATTCCTACACAACCCCACCATCCGCCTGCAACGCAGCGACCGCACCGTCCAGTGGAATCTACACGACGAGAATCCTCTGGTGATTTATTTAAAAGAAAATGAAATCCAACTAAACTATGTCTCTGAAAATTCAAAAATGAACTAAAATGCTTAAATTTCTTCATTTAACTTGTGGTTTATTTTTTAAATTTTGCAAATGTAGGAAGCGGAAGGTCATGTGAATTTGAAGGTCGGGTTTATCAGGATGGCGAAGACTGGAAACCTGACACATGTGCTGTCTGCCGTTGCATTAGAGGAACTGTTGAGTGTAATCGAGAAGGATGTCCAGGTGAACATAAGCAACTAATTGTGACTGGAATCTAGAATTTGGCAAATTATGATGATGATGTACAAAAAACAGAATTTTTGTTTTGAAAAAACTCTTCAAATGAATTCTAGGTTCCAACTGTGATGATGTAGAATGTCCGGAAATTCAGTGTGCAACCCAGCAATATATTCCTTTAGGCCAATGTTGCCCCATCTGTGCAGGTAACATTCAAATTATGCTAATTTTCCAAAGAAACCATAGTTAAAACTTAAAACTTCTTACAAATACAAAGATGATTTCCTATTGCTTAACTTCCTGTTTATTTTTACAAACTTTCAGATGATGATTTGAATGGAGTCAGCGGCGGCGGAGTAAGATACTCAAACCTTTTCTTTCAGCTTTCATCAAGCTGGACGCTGAATTTATTTTAATCTTATCATTTTTAATTCTTTCAGACTGATGGAGTACCAGGGTCCACACCTCCAGCACCACCAGGACATCGAGTATGTGTTTAGCATTAAAATCTCTAGGCAAATTGCTGAGTACTTATATTTTCTCTTTTAATATAAAATAATACTTCCATTTTCAGGGTGATACTGGATATCAAGGACCTCCTGGACCTAAAGGAGAATCAGGATATACCGGTTCAACAGGTCACCCAGGGGAGCCTGGAATACCGGGGCCTCCAGGACCTACACCAGACGTAAACCTTCTAATTTAATACTAAATAATATAAACCCCAACTTTACAACCTCAATCTTTACTCAAATATCTTTTAGTCCTAATCTTTAATTATTTGTTTTTTGAAGATCACACCTTTCTTTCAAGGCCTAGCTTCGTCGCAAGGCAGCGGTGACAAAGGACCACCACCACCCGACCCACTCCAATTTTTGCAAGCTCAAACTGGACCTATTGGTCCCAGAGGACCGCCTGGTAACAAATCCATAATAAACTGTGCAAAACAATTTTAATTAAATGCTGCGTCTAGGGTATATATTAATGATTTAAGATTACCTTATAAATTAATGCAAACTACACATTGCTCCATCACAGGTCTTGCTGGGCCACCAGGACCACAAGGATTCCAAGGTGTTCGTGGAGAGCCCGGAGACCCAGGTCCGCAAGGACCCCCAGGCTCTTCTGGACCAAGAGGACTTCAAGGATTACCTGGGAAAGATGTGAATTTAAATATAAAAGATAATTTAGAAAGGACAGAGAATGCATTTGAAATATGAGTCATTTTATGTGGAACCTTTAGACTGACAATGAGAAGAATTCATTGCTTTAGAATTATGATATTCACTCGGATGAAAATAGACTACGACAAACTGAGAGCATCCGACCCAGAAGAATTAGTATTTAATAAGCTGGGTTTCAAATTTATTTCGAATTTCCCTATGAATTATATGCTCAATTCGACGATCAGTGTCTGCTCGAATAAATTCAATTAAAAATTATTACATGGGAATAAGACTCCATGTGCAGTTTAAATACTCTTCAGTATTTTTTCTTTCCGGATAAAATTTCCACATAAAATCATTTTAAATTTTGAAATGGGACTATAAAGTGATAATGATATTGAACAGGGAGAATCTGGAGATGACGGACAAGCTGGGCCACCTGGACCTTCTGGCCCACCCGGATCAAGAGGGTTACCTGGCATGCCTGGTTTGCCTGGTGTTAAAGGTCACCGTGGTTTCCCTGGATTGGATGGTGGAAAAGGTGAACAAGGATCTCCGGGAGAAAAAGGAATAAATGGTTTACCTGGCGCTCCTGGCCCTCTGGGTCCAATGGTGTGTTGAATTAAGAGATTTTGCATATTATTTATAATAGTGATATTTTCTATATGGATAAAAACATGTAATGCTCCGCCTTTCCTATCAGTTCCCATACTATTCATATAATTCAAAGATACTTATTTATTTTAATACGTCACGTAATGAATAAACATGCTTTCATTATTAAAAGTCTATGATGTGCGTTAACTAAATATATTTAAAATAACTAGGGCCCTGCAGGACCACGTGGTGAACGAGGACGAGAGGGACCACCTGGTCCACCAGGACTTCGAGGTATTGATGGAATTGCGGGACCTCCAGGTCTTCCTGTAAGTACTTTATGTAAAAATAATATCATATTATATTATAATTATCTGCAATGAAAACAAAAACAATAAGTTTTGTAATAATGCTAGGGTGCTATTGGAAAACCTGGCCCTCCTGGCTTCCCTGGAAGTCCTGGTGGTAAAGGAGATCAAGGCAGTGCTGGACCAAAGGGATCTCCCGGTCTTCAAGGGCCACGAGGTAATGCAAACTTTAAAAGTTTTACAATTTGCGAATAATACAAAATACAAATTTCTGCTCCTTTAGATACCCAGACGGGTGTCCTGTATCTGTTTATCCCGTTTATTTCCCGGCCCTTTCTATTCTTGTCAGATCAATTTTAGAAGTATGAATTTAATTATAATAGGTGAGGGTGGAAGACCCGGATCTCCTGGTGATGCTGGACCGTCAGGACCACCTGGAAAGGACGGTATACCTGGTGAAAAGGGATCTCCCGGATCTACAGGTTCCCCTGGAGGACAAGGATTCCCAGGTCCTAGAGGGCCTCCTGGTTTAGCCGGTAGCCCTGGACCTGGAGGTGCTAAAGGAAACCCTGTGAGCTAATATTAACGTATTCGTATTTGTATTACTACTACGCTGCATATATAAAAGAGAGCGTTCATTTATCTCCTACGTTTACAAATGTAATTTTACTATGTGTGATAGTTGTATTGAATTTCCTCTGCTTGATATTTTTATAGGGAGCCCCTGGAGAAGGTGGTGCAAAGGGAGATTCGGGACCCAAAGGTGAAGGAGGTGCCATCGGAGCAAGAGGTTTACCCGGTGCTGGCGGAGCCCCAGGAAAACGAGGCAAGCCCGGTCCAAGAGGACCCCCTGGTGCAGGAGGAGCTCCTGGAGAAAGAGGTCCACCTGGAGGAAGAGGATTACCTGGACAAGACGGTGCACCTGGACCCAAGGGACAAGGCGGTGATAGAGGCCCACCAGGTCCTACTGGTAGCAAGGGGATGAATGGTGAAGGTGGTAGGCCGGGTCCTCCCGGTTTACAAGTAAATGAGTTTTTTAGAGTTTAATCTAATTGCAGTTTTCAAAAGCAATGCACTATATATTTATCTCGGAAAAATTGGCTCCCTAAAAATGTACTATAAATAATGCGTTTTATATTCGACTACGTAGGGTTTACGTGGTCCAGCGGGTCGCGCAGGATTACCAGGGAAAGCTGGCTCACCTGGTGAGAGAGGATTACCTGGACAAGACGGAAAACCCGGTGATCAAGGTTTACAAGGACCCAATGGCTTACCTGGACCAATCGGACCCTCAGGAGACAAAGGACTTCCTGTAAGAGATTTACGGTCAACAATTTAAGTACTATCATGTCGGTTAACAAAAAATTAACATCTATATTTGAAAATACGAGCAGTAATTTTTAAATGATGTATGTTGTACAAAAATACGCAGGGAGAGAATGGAAAGGACGGAGAACCTGGCTCAATGGGACCTCATGGACCTCGTGGTGACCCTGGAAAAGATGGTGGTATGGGAATGCAAGGACCTCCGGGTCTTCCTGGACCAGATGGTGGAAGAGGAGAGCCTGGGCCACCAGGACCACGTGGTTTCGGGGTACTTTCCAATATCATTTAAAAAACAATTTTAGAGACTAAGTTTTTAAAATATTAAGTGTGACGTTTGTCTAGTCGCTTATGAACAGTGTTTAATGGCAAGTTAATTTCTTTGCGTAAGAACCAGACAATTTTTAACCCATTGTATGTTACAAAGATACGGCCATCTGTGAGGATTCGAATTTCAACTTAAAATTTAAATGATTAAGTTGGAATTGGTATATTTTATTGGATATTTTTGGAAGGCTAAGATCATATGATTTTATTATAGTTTTTTGTAAAATCATACCAAAATATGTGGACTTGATGTAGGGATTACCTGGTGCACCTGGTGCTGGCGGTGCCCCTGGAAAAGATGGAGAACCTGGAGCTCAAGGTCCAGTTGGTTTGCCTGGATCGACTGGTGGACGCGGTGAGAGAGGTTTCCCGGGAGAAAGAGGACCTGGCGGATTACCTGGTCCACCTGGAAACAGAGGAGAACCTGGAATGGGCGGACCTGATGGACCTACGGTAATTTTAGTTCATAGTGATGGCTAATAAAATTAGACTTAAACTTTTACCCCTATATTAAAAAACTTATTACCTAATTCATAAATTTTGGCAAGGAAGTTTTTGTGAATAAACCATTACACTGAGAAAATAATTAATTAAAATGTTTACTGTATAGGGATCTCCTGGAGGTAAAGGAGACAAGGGTCATGCTGGTCCTCCCGGTCTTTTGGTACGACTTTTAAAAAGTTTCTATTTACTACCTCAATTATAATGTCAACGCTGAAACGACAAACTGATTAGAATACATTTTCAAGTGATTTCAAGTTAGTAATTGTAAACATGAAACTAATTAGGGTTTGCCTGGTGGTCGCGGTCTACCCGGTTTGGCAGGAGAAAAAGGTGAACGTGGATTAACAGGAATGGCTGGCCCAGCTGGACCCCCCGGAAGAGGCGGAGATCAAGGACCTGCAGGACCATCAGGAGCTGCTGGTCCTCCAGGAGAACCTGCTGATAGAGGAGATCCTGGTCCACCCGGTCCACCTGGTTAGACACTGAGTTGCTAATAATTCTCCGTTTAGACTCAAAAACTCCATCCCACACTCAAAAAATTGATGTCTGTAGTCTTTACAACAAAAATTTTATAATGATAATCTACTGCTTTAATTTTCAAGGTGAGCACGGAGGTTTGGGAGCACCTGGAGAAAGAGGTCCAGCAGGACCACCTGGTTTACAAGGATTCCCAGGTCCCCAGGGTGCTGGTGGTTCCCCCGGAGGTAAAGGAGAAAGAGGTTTACCTGGACCTAAAGGCGAGCAAGGAGCATCTGGACAAATTGGAAAGCCCGGAGAGCAAGGTAAAATTTTAATTATGCTTCAAAATTAGCCATCTATTTAAAGGTATAATGGATTTTTTAAATATTTGTATGCCATCACACTCGTTTCAGGTATGCCTGGATTAAATGGATTAAATGGTGCAAAGGGAGGAAGAGGAGAACCTGGTCCAAGAGGAGAGTTTGGTCCTCAAGGGCCACCTGGAAGATCTGGAAATCCTGGTCCACCGGTAATTTTAAAATGTTTGAGATAACTATTACCAAGTATTCAATGACGTTAAGAAATGAACAACTTAAGACAAATACAAACAATACTCCACTACTAGGGAATGGGAGGTGCTCAAGGTCCACCCGGACAAATGGGAATGCCCGGATTGAAAGGAAGTGGTGGAGATACTGGTCGCCCTGGATCACCAGGACCAACTGGACCACCAGGAGCCCCTGGTCAAGAAGGTCCTAAGGGTGAAGGTGGAGCTGAAGGACCAGCAGGATCCGTTGGAAAACCAGGTAAAATTTATGAGTTACTACTAGTGTAGATTTTTGGGGCTATAGATTACATTTTTATTTTTTTTATGGACATAATATTTGACACGTAAAATTAGAATTTTCCATCCTGTAAGTAATTATATTCCAATAGTATGTATGTTATTAAATTACAATATGGCACGTAAAAATAACCATGCTTAAATACTCACTTTTTATGAATATTTAGGAGCACAGGGTCCTATTGGAGACAGAGGTTTACCTGGAATGTCTGGACCAACTGGTCCTCCAGGACCACGGGGACCTCGTGGTGCCGGGGTAAGGGAGGGTTATTTCTATAAATATGGTTACACAACTACAGTTCGAAATACAGCCGGCTGAATTATAATTACCTATTTATATATTATGCAGTATTCTCAGCACTGTCTGCTTCAGATGAACAATGTTTAAATGAAAAATAGTACAGCTCTCACTTATTTATTTTTTGGAATTTCTTAAATATACTTAAACGCTTAATTTATTCAAATACAAGAATTACATTAGACAACGTCAGACAGAAATTGTATTTTGAACTTAGGGCGAAGATGAGTAATTATATGTCTGCCTATATACATAATTTGCCAACGTTTTGAAATACTTGACCAATTTCAACGATTATATTGTCGTTAGGGTGAGCCTGGACCACAAGGAAAGCCTGGTGGAGAAGGATTGAGAGGAGAGCCTGGCATGATGGGTCAACCTGGACCATCTGGTGCACCTGGAGAGCCTGGACAGGAAGGAGGACAAGGAAAGATCGGACCTCCCGGAATAGGAGGAAGGCCTGGTGACAAGGGTCCACCTGGTCCCGCAGGAATGATGGGAATGCCTGGAGGAGCTGGATTACCCGTGAGCTATACCGATTTTTATATTATTAAATGAAATGTCTTAGATAGTATAGAAACTGTTATCTAAATATTCTTTGGAAATATTTAGGGTCCTCCTGGAAATTCAGGCTCACCCGGACCAACTGGAGAACGAGGTCCACGGGGAGAAAATGGTCCTCCTGGTGTTGAAGGACCACCCGTAAGTTTTTTTAAATACCTATATTAGCTTAATTTAAATTTATTTTTTAAATTGTAATTTATACATCCGTAAATACTAATTCAATACAATTATTCGCAATTTAGGGAGCAAGAGGAAAGTCAGGTCCTCCTGGCCCTCAAGGTGACAAAGGAGAAAAGGGAGGCGGTGGTGCTAAGGGTGCTAAGGGTCACAGAGGTCTTATTGGTTTACAAGGTCTTCCTGGTCCACAGGTCAGTTATCTCCACCCTTGATTATGTAAAACACAGCTCATCAACCTTTTAATTTAGCCGTACACAATGAATATAGAAGCACTTGCAAGGTTTTACTGAATAATATTTCAGTTGATGTTGATAATGTTGTCTTTATGATGAATTTTATGATGAATTCTGCAGGGTCCTGGTGGAGACAGAGGATTAGTAGGACCAGCTGGTCCACCTGGAAAACCAGGAGACATCGGAATGAAAGGTGAGTACAGTTTTTTGGGTGAGTAGAGATATTTGACGAATGTGTTTGAAATTCATGGATTCTACTTTTGTTTACAGGTCCACCTGGAAGGGATGGCAACAATGGATCTCCTGGTCCACTGGGTCCAACAGGTCAACGCGGTCCCCCTGGAGAAAATGGACGACCCGGATTACCCGGACCAGGAGGTCCTCCTGGCCCACCTGGTCCTCCTGGTGAGTCCGTAGGCTATGACGCCGCAGCCATCGCAGCACTCATGGGACAATCACAAGCCAAGGTATGAAAGTATTTTTATTGCTCCAGATATTTTAATAATTATCTAATGTAGGAATTACACAAATAATTGTAACTTATTCAATTTAAAATGTAATCGATGTTTGTATAAATTTATAATTGCAGGGTCCAGATCCTTTAGCCGCTGATCAGCCTTTCAGAATATTAGGCAAAGAGATTTCAGACGACGAACGGCGAAGAATAGTACTTCAAGCTTATGAACAACTAAAAGCCACATTCGAGCAGTTCCAGAAACCACTTGGAGATAAGAAGGCACCAGCCAAGACTTGTCGCGATTTAGCCGCTGCTCATCCTGAACTCAATTCGGGTACGTGCATACATTATTGCATCTTTTCAATATTATACGTTATTAAATGTTTTAATTGTAAGGTTTTCAAATTTGAAATTTAATAACTGGTGAATTTAATGAATGAACAATTATCTTTGTAACTAGGCGAGTACTGGGTGGATCCAAATGGTGGTGATTCTCGAGATGCCATTTTAGTTTACTGTAACATGGAGACAAAGGCAACATGTGTACGACCGAAACCCGACAAAACTCCGGAAATGACTCCAGACCTTAAAGTTCCTGGTGATTACTGGCTTTCTGATTTAGAAGGCGGATTCCAGGTAATTTTTAATTACTCCTAAAAATTAAATTTAGACATAAAAAGTTTCAATAATCTTTCTCAATTATTTAAACTTGTGTTTTTTCCTCTTTTCAAAATCATTCCATTAGTTCACGTACAAGACGGACGGCAACCAAATGACGTTCTTACAACTTCTTTCGTCCAATGCTGAGCAGAACATGACATACCATTGTTTCAATTCAGCTGCTCATTACGATTCTCAGAAGAGAAGTTATCGCAGTGCGCTGAAACTCATGGGCTGGAATGACCTGGAATTGACTGCCAGGGGAACCAGGCGAACCCGATACTCTGTGAATGAAGACGAGTGCCGGGTACGGATTTATTTTTCATTTCTCACATTCAAATTTCACATGATTTACGTTTGTCATAGATCCTTCGATGTATGTTTGTATTGCTCGTCCGTACACTATTTTGACATATTGTTTTGTCTGTTTGACTTCCAGTGGAAAAAATTGGAGTGGGCAAAGACGTCAATATCGTATTCAACTGATAAAGCACAAAGACTTCCCATTGTCGACGTCTCAATGAAAGACATAGGCGAGAAAAACCAGTCATTCTGGATTGAAATTGGATCCGTATGCTTTACTTGATGAAAGATAAGCTATTTAAGACGTTTTGAGCTCATCGAACGTGAAGGGAGGACAACAGCACAACCTCTTGTTTGTATAAACGTCATAATATATTTATATCTCCACCTAAATCCTTAATTATTAATAATAATATGATTATTATTTATCCTCAGTCTTATTGTACTATTAGTCTTTCCATTTCCATGTATTCTACCCACATATTACTCTACTGTCCTTATAAAGTGTTCTTCTATTCCTAGTTTTTGTTTTTGATTTTCAATTTAATTTATACTTAAAATATCTAAGCAGTACTTTATAGTGTAATTATTTTATGTAATCCGATTGGTTCTACTCAAGTACGTACATTTCTTTCATAACTATATTATGAATGTAGAAATATAGGGGAAAAGCATTATATAACTTCTTCATCATTCTATGGTAGCTAAGCTTTCTAGCTTTAGCAGTAATTATAAATTATGAACTATATTAATTACATTATATATATTTACTCTAAGTTATTATTTTAGGGACACGTAGGAAGTTTAATGTTAAAATTTAATTATTATTATTATTATTGTATGATGTAATAATTATAATTATCGGATCTTTATGTATACGACAAAACATTTTAGACATTTTTTATACAATTCATACACTATTTTACTCGTATAAATAAGTAATAATTATGTATAAAATAATACAATTTTTAGTAAATACAATCATTACCATTAAATAGTAGCGTATGTAATTTAATACAGATACATAAATATAATTATACATATATACTTAGCAGATAGGATTTTGTGAATGGAAACCTAGTAGATTGTTGCTACTGTTATTATATACTTACATTTTAAAATTGTAGGACTAGAAAAAAAAAGCATTTAGCAAGTACATAAGTATGTAGACGGCTGTATAATATAAATTATGAAATGAAAGAACGGAGTGATATGGAAAGGCATACAAATCTGTAGTTGAATTGAATACGGCTTGAGTCTTGAGTTGAAATTATAGTATAGACAAATATTTTGAATCCTCCAAAGCTCAAGCTTTCCAATGTACAAGTCTTAAAGTCTAGACAAAAATAATATTTATGAGGATCTTGTCTTATTATATGATTGATGACATGGTGCCAATCCTCAATCAATAGACAAAACATCACTGCCATCTTCCACAATCATCTTCCCATTGAAAGATAATACGACAGAAGACGTCCCCAAGCACGATTTCTTTTCCCTCCTTCCAAACTGTTTTTCCAGGAATAATAACAACAACAACAACAACAAGAAAACAACAACCGCTCAACAACGCACAATCGTAAGTAAAAATACTATAATAACGATTACTATCATTATTATCATAATCTTAGATGCATTATTTGCTATTCTCTGTATTCTGTGTACTCTCTACCCAACCACTGCCACTTTCAATAACTTTTTTTTCTTATGTAAAATAAAATCTATTGTAAATTGTTATATGGATAGCATTTGGATATCTGATCAATAAGCTTAATATTAAAATATCATGATCATTCTATATAAAAAGTATTTGCAATCTCAGAAGAGCGAGCGTGACGAAGTATAACGTATAACGCTAGTTACTTAGGCGCATTTGTTTTTTCAAGTCAATTTTATTGCAATATTGCAAATGCATTCATGAATTCATAAATATACATTGCTTATGAAGTTTTTACAAGGGAATATTTTATGGAAGCAAAAAATAAGTATGAGAGTGAACATATCCACAAGACTGTAAGTGTTGTTATCTCGATATCATATGAAATAGGAGAAAAGGAAAGCCGCGAGCATGAGAAATGACAGTTCAGTGAGTGACGCGCACATTGGAAGTGATCGTTAAAATAAAATACTTACAGCTGCCCAAGCATTGATAGTAACCTGTTTATTATTATTTTATTTTTATTATTATTATTACACGTAGTCGACTCATCAAATGATTATTATTATTGCGGAATTAATCTACGTATGTTTGTTTGTATGTGTTCAATATCAAGAATCATATTGTACTCACATGTACATCATTAATATTATAGTACTAGTAATTATAATAATACTTAATAATACAATAATGATAATATTACTTTACATTGTTATATGAAAATGATCTGGTTCGATTAGAAAACAGACAACAACGACATGATTTTACATACAATAATTATTATTTTTAGAATGTATGATTACAAAGTCGACAAATATTATAGCTTTTACTATGTAGAATAGAGGATAGTTTACAGTGAGGACAGAGCAGGGTTTATTAGGGTATATGGATTTAATATGGGATAGGACAGGTATGCACAATTATATAATATATAGAGTAAGATGAAAAATAAAATATATAGAAAGAAGCAACATATACACAGCAGCTGAGACAGGGATGAGCATATGGATTCTGGCAAGGACTTAGAAATATACAAAATTATTGAGAATTATTAAGATTGTGTTATGAGATGATAGACCACAGGAGGGTGGTAATAAAGTTGTGGAGTGACAATTAGAGGTAGTAAAAGGAGTAGAGGTTCTGGAGAAGATAAAAAAAAAGGACCATGCGTAAATTATAATTCATGGATGAAGGAGAAATAAGGAAGTACGTAAGAGACGGGGTAAAAGAGGTGAAGGAGGATGAGGATAGGAGGATTGATGTATGTATGAGAGTGTTAGAGGTGCGCGTAATTTAGAGGATGAGTGAGACAGCCGACGGGGAATATATACAAAGTAGCAGTAGGGATGCTGATGCTAGACTATGCACAACCATTAAAGAGGAGCCATAATTGTCATAGACGATTGGGAAATGAGTGAATGATGAGGGAGCATGGGGTGGCCTACAGCTTGAACACGAGTATAGAGGAAGGAGTAATTGACTAAGTGGTAAATCCGGGCTTCCGAGGGTTGACAATCGGACTGCCGTGTCATTTGCACGTATGAATGTCGGTCCGGGTAATGCATGGCTTGCACTTGACATAGCAGCACCAGATGAATTTACATTGGCAACGTTCCACCTTCTTCACAACCTGCAAAACCAAGTAACAGCACACATTATTATATGCATCAAATTGTTCGACATTCGTTCCATTCAAGAGACACCCATCACATATGAGACTCAACCACACTGCCACAGTCACTGACGATGAGAGTCTACAGAGAGAAAGAAACTCAACATGGGATGAGATTCTCCACCTCCCTCTCAACTCTCGAGTAACTTCACACGTGTAAATATCAGCCCAGGAGCAACGCGATCGACAGAAGCAAAAGAAACAGCTCAGCAACACTTTCCTGAAAATCAAGTCTCCTGTCAATACATAGAGCCAAAAGTTCTTCTCTGTCTCTTCCCCTGCTCCCTGCCTCGTCTGGCTTCATGACTCAGGCCACCCGCATTTCAAGCACCGCAACAACATTCTCACCCGCAACATAATTTCTCTTTCATTCATTCACTCCACTCTTTCACGCAATCCATGGCTCAGCACAGAAAGGCAAAGATGCGGAACATGCCCATGATGACTAGTCCAAGAAACACTTCATCTTGGTAAAGAGTCCCACCTCCAGCTACCCTTCAATACACAATTCCCCCATTTCTTCCGAAGAGAATCCGGAGAAATTTCTCGGTTTCTCCGGTCTCGTGAACTCAAACATAATTTATCCCATTTACATTTTATCAAAGAATAGACAGGACATGAAGGAGTTCTGGAATGCTCGAACAAGCCACACATCATCTACCCAGCCTCCCTCGCATTAATAATAGCTATTCACAAACTACAATGGTATCTTTGCACTGCACGCCATTTACAATACCCAAACCAAATAAACGTTTCCCATATAATACACCCAACAGACACTTCACTCGCGAGAGAAATCAATGGAGGAGGCAAACTGGTAAACAACAAAATCTAAAGACGTATATATATAAAGTTATTCAAATTTCTCTTTGTGAGACACACTCACCTTGGTATTAAATCCTCTTCCACAGCATAGAATGCTGCAACGATCGGGTCCTTCAGAGGTTTTGTTGCATACTCGACCGGAAGTGCCGAGAATTCCTTTCTCAGGATCATGTTCACAATAGTCGGGAGATTTGCGCAAATGAACCAACTCTCCTTTACTCACGGAAAATCGTCTTCCACTCTTGCGGCGAAGTCTTTTACGGGATTTGAGAGCAACCTGTAATTACAGCGGAAATAAATGCATTTAAATTACAATTTTATATAATTTATATTCTGTGGATGCACTCAAATTTATTCAAGCGCGCCTTCTTGGTGAGCATTAATCATCCCTATAATTGTACACACTGGTTGATACATAGACTTGACTGTAGGAGAGAGTACCTATACTTTGTACGAGTGCCTTCTTAATCATTGTTGCCATCATACAGATGCTCTTAATAGCTCATTTGCGTTTGATAATGATACCTATTCCGGACATAATTATGTAGAATTATGCAGAAAAGTTACAAATTTTGGCAAATTTTGAAAACTTTAGGAAATTAATTGCTCAAACGAGTTTTTCAAGCAGTCTCGTTGCTCTCTTTTACATCACAAACTATCACTTGAGATTTCAACCACTGATTTCGTCCAACATTCTCCGACTAGCTCTTCTCATGTTCATTATGTTTCCAAAGTTTATTTAGTTCTGGCGACAACGGCGACTTTTCGTTACATTAACGACAACCGGAGCGTTAGCATGCGACAGTATTATGTAGCAGCTTTTAATGTCCACAGAGCTTTGCCATGTGACACTCGCAAACTAGAATTAACGAGATTCTTACTGTACTCATGTAGAATTAACTTATGTGCTGCTCCCATTATCATGGTTAAACCGTTAAACTATAATATGCTACATGCCTTGTCATTCCAAACTTAAGTTAGAAAAAGTTGAACGATGCCGAAGCCATAATATTCATGAGTGCATATTAGTGTCCTATAGCAATTATATATCTATATAGGTGACTACGTTGCATTGGATTTGCTTTCATGTCAATGGAGATGCAAACATATGACTGTTCCTATTTCCGACTGAACTGACTATATGTTTCATCCACGTCCACTGGGAAAAGTGATGCAGCTTTTCTAAAGTAATTTGGGCTTTTCATATCCCGGAGGCAAGTCCGGATTTCATAGTCTATGAAACATGTCATAACAGATTTAGTTTAATATGTGTCAATGATTAACGCCAAAATTACTTGAGTGATTTAAATTGAAAACTGACGGTAATATAATTCAAGGAATGGATATTATATGTCTTAGCCCCCACCCATTACTATGAAGTCAAGTAGTTGGAACTTGTAAAATCCTTATACAGATTATGATTACTGAATTGTCATGTTTCGTCTCGTGAAATAAGACCAAGGCTCGAGATACTACACTATACAAAATACGATGGACATCTAGATCGTCACAATTAACATTTCTACATAGATGGACAATATTACTTGCCTATAGTTCAATTCTTTGGACATTCACAATATGACAATAAAAGTATCCATAAGAGGCTCTCAAAATTATTATTCTCACAAATCAATAATTTGCATTAAATTTTCTCACATATCGCTTAGTTCGATTATGATTTATATACTACAAACCAAATGTCAATGATAATTTAGTACCTACTATAATGTATTTTGTCGATTTCGTGTCAGTCCATACATTTTAGTTTAGAGTAGATGTATAATATTCGCATTACCCCGATTGTAGCAGTACACCAAGCAAGACTGTGACGACTTGCGACCGTCTGTTGGAACTTTTGTCTGGATGCATATAGTTGGTTCACCATTTGGAGATTTGACGAATAAATTTTAACTTTTAGTAATGCCTAATTTAAATCTAAAGCTTTTAAGCTTTGTAACAACTTTCGGTAGTTCTAGTGCTACTATCATTGCTAATTGCTGCAGAGATAAAGTAAACAATTTATTCTCGCTGGTATGGCACTACAATAGGGCTTGCCACAGGGAGACAGTTACAATCACACGACTTGTTGTAAGTTACGTTTTAAATAGCACATATAAACTCACATTAATTAATCTTATATTGCACAGGATTTTTTGCTGTGGACTAATAACTAATTGAAAATAACGGAAGCATGCTGTCTCATTCTTCGACTGTAAAATGTGAGTTGCTATTTAATTATTGAGATTCCTTCAAATTCCTATTCAAATCATATTTAATCAACTCAGCCTCATTCTAGAGATATTCCACATCCCAAACCTAGCAACACACTAAACGTCATCAAAACAACATTACCAACCACAACCACAACATCTTTCATACGCGGCCCGCATGGCATCACCGATTCGCTCGAATATGTATCTCTCGTATGGAGGATACTCCCGATTAGTATCACCAAACAGTGCAGACTCAGAGGCATTTGTGGTAAGTAGTGGCGGACGAAGAACGCGATGAAAATTATAACAAAAACAAAATAATAACAATTCCTCCATCTTATAACGTATAGTAAATATACGGAACAGACGTACAGCAGGAGAAAAGTATCAAAAACTAACATGATTACTGAAACGACGTTTGAAATTTTAGACCAGTTGCTTTTAGATTCGGTATTTGATGTGACGTTATTAAAGTGAAAATTATCTGCACTCAATAAAAACTAGGTAGATGTATAGATTTAATGCCTATCAACTCGACGGATGGTACAGTATAACGACTTTGTGTTAAAAAGAAAGTTAAACGGAAAATATCATAAAATGAAATTTTAATTAAATATCAGGATAGGATTTTTGGTGCATTAACTCGACGATAGATGGAAATTACGTATTTGAATTACCTGAACCGATTTTTGGTACTTCTTCTTCAGATAGTCTCCAACTTGAGAAAATGTGGGAACATTTTTCCAGCATGTCTTTAATTCACAAGAGCCAGACACTCCGTGACAACGACACTGCATTCTCATTAAATGAGATATAGCCTGCAAATTAAATCAAGTTCATTATTTGCACCGGGAGCTGGAATCTATTTTTTTCTCATTTTACATTCCCAGTTGGACAATTCCAAGCCAACTAAATTGCAATAAAAGGAAGGAGAGCAATAGGATTCAAATTTCACATTCTAGCCCAACTTAAGCTAAAATTCACTCAACAATAAAGCTGAAAGTTCCATCAAATCATGGTATCTCGTAAAATCTTATCGATGCATTGAATTCCCCTCTAAAACTCGGAAAACTTTTTTCATCTACTTTGCCTACCCTCTATAAACTTCAACTCATATACTTATATAGAGACTCTCAGAGTTAAACCGAAAAACCCGAAATGGAAATGAAAACCAAATCCTAGATTCCATTCTTTTTATGCTTCTATTTACTCTCCTCACAGCGCATATAGTTAAAAGTCATGACAGTCTTAATTTCGTAAATGCACTCGATCGCCCTTTATCCTGTCCATTTATATGGATCAAAAGTTTGTTCACTGTCCATTTGAGCACTTTTAGAGAAGCCACAACGAATTTCCCTCACTCACTGACTCTCCACGTTTCCTCATTGAATAATATTACAGAATTCCCTCACAGACCCTTGTCACATTCTTTGTTTAGGCTCTAACAGAGACTCACGGAACACGATACAATCCTCCAAAAACTACACGGTACACCATCATCCATGCTCAGTATATGGACTCCTGAGCTCTCTCACAAACAAAGTACGGACTCCTCCATACAATATTGATTAGATTAGACGAGATAGCATTGGAAAATAAAACCTGGAGTCTTCGTCGAGAGAGAATTTCATCAATATTTTACTACATAGTTCACAGCAGCCGTACTCCCAATCTTGCCACTCAACTATTGCAATAATACAAAATGGATACAAAAGCCAGTTGCCAGTTGACATATTTGATACGAGATTCAAGTAACAGGAGCATACTTGTCGTCCAGCTTCGTTATTGTGTAAGTTCATGAGGCTTCTCACACTCTTCGATTCCCATGGTTTGGCTCGTTCCGGCGCATCGACAAATCTTCGAGAGAATTGAACACCAAACTTGAGGTTGTCACTAAAAGAATATATACACAATACATAATGTGAGTCAAGAAAACATATATCAGGGTATATTCTCCTCGTAACTTCCTTCACACAATCTGACTCTCTGTTGTTTTCGTTGTCGTCCTCGTCGTCATTTTAACAAAATCACAACATGAATCCCAGACATCACCAAAAAAAAATCCCTTCAATTCCACTCAGCAAGACCAACTCTAACTTGTTCTTGTTCCTCTGTCGCATCTTTTAATCCTATAATCCTGTCAAGTGTCCAGAGAGAAGCCAGAGATCCAGAATACGAATTCAGTCGGTTTTGTCCCCAGCACAACATTATAACATACGACAACCTCCACAACAACCAACATGAACTATGAACATTTCATTTCAACAATACCACCAGAATGCTGACGGCATTCGAATTCAAAACGACCGCTTTGACAAAGAGATGCCCACAAGGCAAGCGTAGCATTTATAATTTATATAGTGAAAGCAAAACAATGTGCTCGACATAAGTACTCTGGACTTTTCATCAAGTATACTTCATTTCATTATTTCATTCTTTTAAAACTTTCAAAAAAATAATAGAGATTCATCATAAATTTTAACTTCAAACTGAATGCGAACTCTCTCATTGAAAAGATTGTCTATCTCTATCTTATGTTTAGTCTGGCGTTACGATTATATACGTTACGATTACGTTAACACAACATAACATGGACGGAGTTCTTCTAAATCTCAAGAAACACGTAATAATAATAAGATCCAAGCAAAGAAACTTTAAACAATGAGATTGTGAATCGCCGATATTTTTTTATTACCAAGACAAAATTACTGCACAGATGCCTGTAGTGCATAATATCTATATGAATTTTATAGTAGGTATATATATTATGTGGACTGGAGTCAGGTGTGAACACAAAGTTAAAGTTAAAAGTCATGCATACATACCTTACATATTCTTATATACATATATATTGCATTATAGGATAGAAAAAAATTGTGACTGTCGTCATCATCATACCTACATCCGCCCCATTTCCATCCTTCCGGAGTGGCTCGTCCTTGTTTGCTCAGATCACAGGAGCATTCATTGAGAGCTCCAGAACTGCATCCTTGTGTGATAGAATGGACCACACCGGCGCTTGTCACAGCGTAGATAAATGCTGTCTCCTTGCTCCCTACATGACACACGACATATGTTTCTCAATCTCACTTCACTTTTTTTTTTTCAAACTCAACCGTGTACACAGCAATGCTCTGTCTGTACATATATTTTTATATGTAAGTATTTACACTCTACATACAAACTTGCCTTCTCCTCTCATCCAGCCCATGACATTTGAAGCGACATCCTATTTATACTATACATGTATCTGTTTATGTTAAAATGCAAGTTGGCTCAGCGCGAGAGCCGGAACTTATGGAAGGTTCATATGTAATTTGAAGTGGCATTATTATTATGAAACTATATTATATATTCAAGGAAATTCCTCATGTTGTTCGAGGAGCGAGAGAGAGAGAGCGAGAGAAAAAAAATTTCTCTCTCTGAAAAACTTTTTGCATTCATTCCATTGCATGACATAATATCTTTATAATTTAGTAGTCGGAATTATTAAGAAATTTAAATGTTGAGATTTCAACGGAATACATTAAGGGAAGATGCGAAAGGGAAACTCGTTAGTCTTACTTAAGTTTTACTTATTAGCTGCTACTAAGATATACACACTCACACTCCTTCACTACCCGTATGATTTAACCATGAAAAGTAGCTCCAGCACCACGAACGAGACACACGGAGGACATGCCATGGCGAGGAGCTCATTAGTGTAAAAATTTATGAGGATTCATCCATGTATATGTAATATTTATTAATGTGGCATAGCCGGAGCCGGAGCAGAGCCAGGACTAATAATGCCATGCATCCAGAGCCAAGAGGACTCTCCTTTATCTGTCATCCAGTCGGTAAGTACAAGAAAAGGTAACAAATACCTTTCTACCTTCCTTGAGCACATCCTCCACCACACACTCACCACCCACCTTATCTCACTAATTTTAAGCACGGCTCTGAGGGAACTTTTCCTATTCTCCATTCCTCAGACTTAATATATGACAACCATCCTTTAATTCATTACATTAGATTATTGCATTAATAAAATGGAAACTCCCACATTAAAGGCTATATAAGATTGGGAGAGAGGCGAAAAACGAGAGAGAGACGGACTCAGTACACACGAGGAGGATTAGAAAATTGGTTGCAAGACTGTTATTTCCATGTGAAGATAAGTACAGCTTACGCTTTTTAGTAGTTAGTACTCAGGACTGATAACTATACTACAGAATTTCGTGCGTTTTATAGTACAGTCGGACCCTCACAGCGCGCGTCCAGAGCGGAGGATGAAAAAAAAAAAGAAAGAAAGGAGGAGATGGGATTGTGCGAAAGATTTGAATAATGTTAGTGAATGAGTGTGTTGTGCTGTATGAGTTGCAGTTACTCTTCCTCCCTCTGCTCTGTCTGTGTCCCTCTTATTATATGGATTAAATAATGACATAGGCATTGTGTGCCGGGGACAAGTGTTGACACAGATCCACTAAAGAATATAAAAGGACTACGCACTTGAAATATCTCTTTTATAATGACGAGACTAAAGGAAATTAAAGGCTGATTATTTCGTCTTCGATGTCAAAGAATAACAAAAGCCACATTTAGGGTGGAAGGATCAACAAGATTGGTTATCATTGTTCTACAGACGTGACTACTCTCATTCTCTTCATTCTCCCTAGCTTAAGCGATCTAACGTGGCCATTGCCACTCGCGCGGCCTCGCCTCTCTTCCCCAGTAGTTGTCTCTTCCCCACTTTGTTAAATACGAAAATCAACTCGTATTTTGAGGAGAAGCACAAGGCTCTACTGTTTCTGTAGCATGGACTGCACAATGTTATTAGAATCCTACATGTCCTGGACCAAAACTCGTCT
Organism: Dicyrtomina saundersi; assembly: GCA_034695245.1. Classification (NCBI taxonomy): domain Eukaryota; kingdom Metazoa; phylum Arthropoda; class Collembola; order Symphypleona; family Dicyrtomidae; genus Dicyrtomina; species Dicyrtomina saundersi. The sequence goes on from JAQFZE010000027.1 coordinate 43,711, forward strand.
GACTCGGAATCCACATGGAATTTGAACTTTATACGCAGAGCTCGAGCTCCTTCACGCGTATCTTCTTCTCCATCCCATTCCAATTCCGAGAGGCCAGGCCAGTGTAGTGTATCGATGTAATTTGTGTGTTCGGCAAAATTATGAATCCCTTCCTCATGCTGCTATGCTTTTACACTTCTCCTTTTCTACTCTTCCCACTCTCCGCTCCGTTCTCCGTTATTGTGAAGACTCTGTGTGTGCGAGTTATAGAAACTTAGGACGGAGCACCCGAGTAGTCAACTTCCACGGTAAATGGAGTTTAATCAAGTTTCCCTAATTCCATATCCTCCGCTTCCTCCTCGATTTCCTATATTATTATTTGCACTTCACGACTGCACCCGCCAACGCTCAGAACTCTACACGATCCCATGTAACTAGATAGATGCTGGGCTCACATTATATAATTATACACTAGAACAGTCGGCAGTCTCGAGCTCTTGTAGTAGGTACTTTGGACCATCTTCCTATGTAGATAGAACGTATAGGTATATACAATTATTGCAGTTCCGCACCATCCCGCCTCAGTTTCAGTTTCATTCCATCAACTCATATCATAATACATACCATAACTGACATACAGGACCATGTACCGTCACCGTCGTCCGACTCTAAGCAAGCACACAGTCTGCCTACAAATATATACCATTCGTAGTTCGTATGGTAATCCTAGACTAGAGAAAACAGCATGCAAAACAAAGTATGGGAATCAGTTCAATTTGAAGATCGGTCAACTCAACTCCACTCAAACTCAAACTCAACTCACACAGTCAGCTCAGCTCAAGTATCTCAAGTTTGTGTACCCAAGTTTCCAACTCAATGTGGATCTGGAACTCTGGACTGCCTCGTTTGATATGATACGATATGATATGATATTCTGATGCATGAATGTATGCTTGTAGCACACACACACACACATCACTACTGTTGCTTTCGGATTCCTCAATCTCTCTCTCCGAGTCCTTCATAATGCTACGTCAATATTGAGACGAGAGCCTCTCATGTATCATCATTCACTCTCCCGTAGTAGATATTTAGCCCACTGCTGTGCTCTTCTGAGGACTGCATACTGGATACTGGAGTAGTAACCAGCAACGAGACTCATCATCTGATATGCATCAGGCCACTGTGATGACTGATGACGACGACGACGAGCGAAGGGAAAGGAACTCACAGATACATATGTAAACAAGCTCCTGGCTCAAACCTGTGCTGTGTACATACGAGAATGTGCTCCAGGAAAATAGCAATAATTTTATCAGCAGGGCTGTACCGTAGGAGTGACAAAACTGACTGACTCATCAAAGCAAAACGGAATGATGAGCGTGTAGGATATGTGAAACGGAATCATGAAAGTGAGAGAGAGAGAGAGAGGAGGGAAGGCGAAAAAAAACAGTGGAGAAATCTAATACCTGGAGTTTCGAGTGTAGTCCTAGTCTAATGTAGTGTACGTACAAGTGTACTTGAGACTTGAGACTTGATCATATCTGAGTCTCTCTCTTCCTCTCTTGTAGTTCCCTAATTGTAAACACAACCCATGCAAATGGTGAGAATGAGTTCCGCTCTTTTTTTCTTCCTTTTTTGAATTGGAAGAGAGGACTACTTAGGAACTCCGACCAAACCATGACAACTACGAGGACGGAGACAGACCCAGGACCAGAACCAGAGCCAGGAGAGCACTCTCACTCTCTCCATACTAACAAGGCTTAACAAGATGAGAGCGACGAAGACATAAAAATATATGATTTCGTTTTGTCCTGACATCTCCCAATACATCAGTATTCTATATTCTATCTCATCCTCATGACAAATGTAAACTTTTCCAGATTTTTTCTCTCTGACTTGACATTATATTAGCTCTATCTATGTGGCTGTATTGCTGTATGCATGTAGATGAGCTCGGATATGAGATGCTACAGAACGAAACGGTATTCTCACATACACAGACACACACACAGACTCACTCTCAATCTGATTCTGATTTCAGATACTCTAAATCTGATTCTGATGAAATCATGCATTGGTTGGGTTTGGTTTGGTTTGGTTTGATATTTCCATTCCTACCGTAGATATCCTTGGCATCTGAAACATATTCCATGGAAGTTTTATTAGAATCATACTTCATGCCAATACTTGATTTCGTAAATTTGGTTCGAGCAGAATTTGACTGCCAAAAATATGATGCACATTCGACATCGACATGTTTGCGTCCTGTATACCCGTATATATGCAGATGCAGAAATTGGACGTGGGTATGAGGAGCGGGACGAAGACGGAAAATAAATAATATATGCATCAAAAAGTGATTGGGGGGAGGGGAGGGGGGGGGGGTACAATAGTGTAAAGTGTACATACAAATCACAGGATTTCATCTGTTTCCTTTTTGGTGCTCAAATCATACACATTTCCCTGTTCTCCCTTTACATTTGAATTTTTGGATCATCCTCACACAGTACACAGTAGCTTCTCGATTTCAAAAATATACTGGATATTTATTGTTGGAGTCTACAATTGGATTCGTTTCTCAAAGTGAAAACACACGGTGAAGGCGTGGGTCGCACCGGCAGTGGTACTGGCAGCCGCGTCAGTGTCGGTGTGGCGGCGGCGAGCATTACTCTTGTCTTGGAGCCGACAAAAATGCTCCAGTTTAAAAAAGACGACGAACACAACAAGCACGAAGTCAGTTTTCCTTTCCCTATTGCTCGCTCAATGTTCACATATACAGAGATATATAGAGTATTTGGAGTATCTGTAGGGAGCATTGTGTGCCCGTGTGCCCGTGTGTGTGTGTATTTTGTTGTTAAAGAATAGTTCTCATTATGCTCAAATAGACATAAATATAGTGGTGGATACAAAGGGATTTTTTTGGTGAAGTATTGCATTTGGATGGATTGCATTGGGAAGCGTTAAGGAGATATTTGGATGTTCTCTGTTAGACAGAAAAGTTTGGGAAGTGGAAGTATGGAGAATATGGCTTGCGTTTGTAAGTAGATGTCTAGGCTAGATGAAGAATGACGGAGGCGAAAGAGAGACAGACCGATTCAGATGATTTATCTACTTTAGCCAGTCAGAAATAGGAATTGAAGTAATTCCCATCCACATGCATAATACATGGGTAGCATGCCTCTTCATGTTCCTCTCTTTCCATGGGCTCTCATACCCATTGACATTAGAATAGGTTTGTGATACTGATACGATGGGCCATTTGTATCCAGGAGCTTCAACTCGTTTCCCCTGCTCATCGTTCTCATCTTTATCTTCCATCCCTCTCTCTCCCTCTCTCACACATTCATACATAGTCCCAAACCAAACCAAAAAATACACATCATAATATTTCCATGTGTACTGTAGCGTCTCTGTGTATGCTCAACCTCAGAGAGAGAGAGAGAGAGTACTCCCAAGAAATACTCACGATCAGTCAGACGCATACATATTATACATAATATAAAAGGACTTGAGAACTACATGGAAAATCGAGCGGAAAAAAACTAGGAAGCTTGAGAAATTTTCACCAGGATTACATACAATAATCATAATATGATATGAAGAAAAAAAAAACTAACCAAAACTATGATCGTTTGACGAAGAAAAAAAAAACCTAATAAACCTCCAAAAGTCTCTCTGTCTGGTGGGTGCATCATACATTGAAGGGAAGGGAGTTATATACCTACAAGTGTACTAAAGTGTACAACACTACTTCTCGGATTTCCACCACCCAACTCTTCAACTTTTTCAACATTCCTTACACGATCGGGATCGACTATCTGTGATTTGGACGGGAAATCTCGGAATCTCTGTATATTTCTCTGTACTCTCGTACCCCGTAGTCTCCGCCGCTCATACTCCGACTCCACAACCATCCATAGGTCCAGAGTACATGAGGCGACGGAGGAGGAGGAGGAGGAGGAGGCTAGTCATCCTTTCTAATGTTCAGAATTTCAGAATTTTATTCCCATTTGTAACGATCATGTTAGCTTTTACTATTATGGGAAATTAAGTACAATGAGGACGGGGCTTATATATTATATATACACAGATCACCGTGTAAAACCTTTTCATACTTTCACGATTTCTTGGCGAGTAGATTCAGGGAGAGAGCTCTCGCGGGGAATTTGATATGAAGAAATACACTTTTTAAGGTAAATAAAAGGGAATTCAAGAGAATTGCGGATATCAGTTTCAGTCTTTCAGACACAGAGTATCAGTCGGAACTATGGAATGGAGTACTCAAGATTTTGAAACAAAATGAGAAAAGTCAAGGTAGGTAGGTAGGTAGGTTGGGAAGAAGGGGAAATGCCTCGAGAGATAGAAATAGAAGCAGAGTTTGAGTTTGGGCATCTTGCTCAAGCGGAATTTATTAAACTTTACAACCTAGAAATCAGAGTCATCAAACCAGAGGGAAAATGAAACCAAAAGTCAGCACGTGTGCTCCTTCATTGTTCATTTTAACCGTAGAAGACTTCAACCTTATCGCGTTACGTATTATATACACTTGAGTATATATAGGGAGCCCATCTGCGGGTCTACACCCATAAGTAGGCACTCCACTTGGACCCACCCCTTCAGGTATACTCAGACAGGCGGTGATGGAATTTATTTTATAGATTTCTAATTAACGATTGGTTAATAAAATTCTTGATACTATAGATTCAGAGAATGAGGACGTGCTCCCTACCTTCTTCTTCCCAACTCCCAAAACTCCAATTCCAAAAGTCATAATGCAATAATGTAAAAGTAAGGTAGGGACGACGACGCGACGAGCTCTGCTCTGTAAAGTGTGGAAGGGCTACGAGAGTTGAGTTTCACATTCACATAAATAAATACAAAATACCAATATTCAGTATTGGAGCACTCAGAGCGCCCCGCACCCGTCAGACACCCATTCAATTTGTACGTGTGGATTGCATTATAAACTATAACCGTTTATTGGTTGCGGGTAATAGTAATCTCAAAACGTTTCCAGATGGCTCAGTTCAATATAAAGTAAAATACGATTATGATTCCGATTTCGATTAGCATAGCTCTCTATATACGTCCCTGTCCCCATGCATGTGCGTCACTGCTCTATAGAAAAGTACCTACCTATATATAAAATAAATCCACTAAAGAAAAAATACACCATGCGCCTGTATAAAAAAAAACAGAAATTGCGGAGTAAATACCAAAAAATACAAGTGTGCGAAGAAAGATGCCAAGGATTCCATTGTCCTGGCCATGGCTGTGCCAGTTCCAGTCCCGTGGTACGCTTTAAAATCTGACTTACGTTATATAGAGGATAAAAGGAAAAGACCGAGACCGAGACGGAGACCGAAAGTTTAGTACCTATACCTACCATAAGAAACGAAGTGAGTCAAAGACGACGGGATTTTCTTCTCTTTTTTCCCCCTATTACATTTTTTTGTGTGTTGTTGTCTTCTTTCTTATGATGCTTTCTCAGCCATGCCGGAGAGTATCGGTATCAGTAAAAATTTCCCATCATAGCACTTTTCATAGTCATTCAAAGCGACTGATTGTGAGTTTTGTTTTGTATGTAGTACCTACCTACCTACCTAGGTAGGTGCCTATGTGTGCGTTGTATTTTGAAAGTAGATACTCACTGTACATTATCGTTTACATGGAGCCATCGTCCTTTAGTCCGTAGTACTTGAATCGACGCATTATTATTATTATTACTATCACTATTACTGATATTATTACTACCCTCGGCAAAGGTAAAAGAAACCCCAGGAACGCATAATTAAACTTCAACTTGTTTAAATCTCGAGCATATGTGGAGTTGTGTGGACTGAGGAGTGAGGAGTACATAATATAAAAATAATAATAATAGTAATAATAAAGCGCGTACATTATATCAGCCGTTGTCAGTTTTTTGGTTCGGTTGTCGTTTGAGTTACTAAGAAGCTTATAGATTGTAAAAATGTAAAACATGGAGAGGGAACCCTAAATATAATAATGTATAATAACAATACAAGAATTTTGGGAAGAGAGGAGAGAGAGAGAGAGAGAGAATGTGTTGCTGGATAGCTGCGTGTAGAACTGTAAAGCTCTGCTGTATTACTGTAGTAAACGGTAAAGGATGGGTGCACACGTGAAAAACTCATATTATTTAAATTGCAGGGATCTACAAAGGAATTTGAATATTGAGCCTCTAAGTTGTTGAGTAGTTCTTTTTCCTTGTCTGTGTGTAAGTTTCCCTTTCCCCTAAAAACTTCATATACACACTATATACACTGTCTAAAGTCTCTCTGTCTGCCTCGTCCTGGTCCTGGTTCTCTTCTGATCAGTCCTCTCTCCCTCTCAGTCCTGTCCTCCTGCCTGAAAACTGACTCTGTCTTTAACTCAAGCCTTGACGTTTGACAATGTTATAAGTGTATGCGTGTCCGTACATGTTCCTCAACTAACTTGTAAGAATAAAGACGACAAATTTAATACCTTTTAAACCCAGGACGAGGATCGAAACGAGTAAAGCGAACCAAGGCACAAGTGTCTTTTTACAACAAGTTCCAAAAAATTTCTTTCATAGCTAAAAAATTATTGTCATCCTTGGTCTTGGTTGATAGATCTGGTACATGTGCTCAATGCTAACGACCAGGACCAGGACCAGGACGAGTACAATACAATAATGTACAAGTAATAATATATGCGCATTCGTTCGTCTTCGTACTTCGTACCCACATCCAATTCCACTATCCATCCACCGTACGGAAACTTGTATAGCTTTATTACCAAACCAAAGTCAAAGTAGGTACTACCTACCTCCACACTATATACTGATAGGCAGCTATAGAATAGCGCTAAATGTAAGTTGTAAAATCCCAACTTTTCCCCCTATATGCTATATAACCGTGTAGTCCTCCAAGAATTTCACATAGAGACTCAAGTTGGTCGCAGATTAAAATTTTGGAATTTACTCCTCTCTTTTATGTCCCTTTATTGCCCTTGATATGACAATGTCAAAGTATTTTCGTAATTCAAAACTTTTATAACAAAATTAACGTGAATATAGAATCTAGTCTAATAGTCTACTACCATGCTTCGCACACATTCTAGATTTCAACCTGGAGAGTTTATGTCATGTAAAATCCTACTTGGCGGTTCATAGTCATGTACAATAAAAAATAAATAAACAACAAAAATAGGTAGGTAACCTATAGAATAAAAAATTTCCAAAATAAACGTCATTTCATTTTTATTCCTGCCCAGAAGAGCCCGGAGAGAGAGCATTGGGAATGCATTTCCTTCATTTACGATAAATATACCAATCTGTGAGGAGATTAGAGGAAATCATGAAAACAAAAAAAAGGGAGAGAAATCGGACGTTTTGAATTCAAATTTGAATTCAAATCCGGAATATGCAGAGGGAATAGGGAGAGATCCGGAGAGATGGAATAAAACTGAGAATCTATCGAGATCATGAAGGGAATAGGAGACAACAAGTATGCTCTCATACATAGCAAGTACTTATGGGAAGAAACTGCTCGAAAATTCCAAGTTGCAATGCTCCCACTTTCAAAACCGCATGCATAACCTTAGTCATAGAATATAAGTTGAATGTTTGGATGGAAGTTTTTGGAGTAACTGCATCCGCATAACGCAAGAGAGAACGCATCATCAAATATCGTCTCGTATCGTCTCTCTCTCTCTCTCCCTGCATAATCCAGATTGAGATGCAAACCATCCTTAAGGCAGACAAGTTATCACTGGATGGGAAAAAGAAACTGAATTGGTTTCTTCCGCGGAATTGCCGCGAACAGTTTTCTCAACCATGAAAAATGGACTATGAAACTAATAAAGACGTACAGTCCTGAAAATCCTTTCTACATCCCCATACAGTTCTATTACATCCTAAAAGGCAAAAGCAATACACTTAAACTTAATTCGCTTGGTTTGTTTTTGGCTTATGTGTATCTTTACTTTCAAGTCGTCTCTATCTCCAAGTCACATTTTCTCTCCGTTGTGGTTATTATGGCTCCATAATATCAGTACACATTCGATAGACAATCATTTATATGTGGATGCACACATGTACTACAGGCGGAGACCATTCATTCATTCATACATAGAAACGCGTGTACACCACAGGACTTTGTATAGTCAATAAGCCAAAGCCAACATAATAATATCTCTCTGTCTATGCCTACTGCGCCTATATATAAAATGAAGTCGTTGCGCTGTGGAGATAAGTGAATTCGTACTCTGGCTCTATTCGAATTCCAAGTTGAATTCGAATTTCAAATTTCTTCAACTTCATGTAGTATGCTGTGTATTTGTGTGTGTGTGTGTGTGGACAAGATGTAGTTTTGGAGTCGTAGTTTGTAGTTGAACAAGAAATTTCATTCAACGTCAATGAATCAGATTATATGATGTGGGATGGATCAAGTTGGGAAGTTAAGCGTACATAGTTCTGTCCTGGCACAGGGATTGGGACTGGGACTCACTGTCCTGATGTACAAACGATAGTAAGATTGAATGTTCCCTCTAAGGAAGCTTAAAAACCCAGATTCATTCCATTCCAACACACTGGATCTTTTTATCTGTACACTCGTACATAATAATAATAATAATAATATGTCCAAATCTTTCTTCTGTCTTCTCTCTCCTCTCCACATTTTATCCTATTATTGGATGAAACTACCAAACTAAAGTTTTGTAGTGCACTATGCATTGCAATCATCCACTGCAGTTCTGCATCCCACGAGTACCACGTACCTACTCCCTCCCACCCCCACCCCACTACAGAGCTTCTTCATAATCCTGTTTCCATTTTTCTATTTTCCTTTAATATTCTTGAAAAAAATGTATTTGTATTTTTATTTAAAGAAAAAGAAGAGAGAAGCTGAATCAGGCACAGGAAAGACAGGGAATCCAAAATACAAAGACTGGAAATTGAATCTTGTCTATAGTAGGTAGGTAGATATGTAGGCTTGTAAGTTAAGCACCTACCTAACTTTGTGTGTAGCTATATGACCCAATGTAAAGTTGTTTTATTACTTGAAAGAATAATTAATACATGGACTCTTGAAGACTACATTATGCATAATGTAAACAATCCCCTCCTAAATCCGTGCCCAAGCTGTGTAATATGGAAGCATACAGGCCCTGCATTAGCAATTCAATCAGTATGCAAAACATTTTGAGGAATTTTCTCCGATTCTACTACTACTACTACATGCCAGTGCGAGTCAAAATATATGTGTAAAGATTTTGAGAGGGATACGTCCAAAGTAAGCTCTACTGTCTATAGTTTATTTTTTCATGGTTTACGCGGAGAGCAGTGACGGAATAAGGTAATGAAGTTGTGTGAGATTACAGAGGGTGATGGTTAAAGCCAGGGCTTTACATGTAGCACTCCACGAGTGCGAGTCTCACAGGACGAGTCCCAGCACCACACAGCACCATTAACCCGTTCGAGTACATGAGGAGATGAGGAGCACCAGCACCAGAGGATCCACATAGCTATACGTCCTCCTCCTGCCTAATAGTAGTTTAAACATTTAGAGAAGACAGAGTCAGGTCACGTTGGGAGATTTGGAGGGAGTAGTTTTGAAGTTTTTGAAGAATTTGTGACAACTTCTCAATCCTTTCATTTGTAGTCCGATCGCTATTTGATTTACAGCAGATGCAATAAATTTCCCGTCTTCACTACTTTGGAGGTAAAATAGTTGAGTTAAACTTGCACATTAGTGCGTCTGTACAGCCTCGGCTCTACCTATCATCTTCTCCTCTCTCCTATTAATCGAGAGATGACGACCAAGAACACGACGGAGGAGAAGAAGATGTATATTCCTGTATAATGGAATAAACACTGAGCGACGTTGAGGACGCGCGAGAAGGACGGGAACGGGAACGGCAACGGCAGGGCACACAGACGGGGAAGAAAAATAAAAAGTAGAAGATGAGGAGGACATGGAGAAGAGAAAATTGTGAATCTAAGAACACTAACGCGAACGTTAAAGTTCCAGCGAGCGATGATAAGGTTGATGCTGATAACAGAAGGAAGCGAGAGACAGAGAGACAGGGAGAGAGAGGAGGAGGATGATGTTTTTATATAAAACTAATATCAGTACACGCTACTCCACCTGAGCACGAAAAGCCCATTCTGGGTTGAGAACCGACAACTTTTTTCCCTTCCCTCTATCCATCCTTAGTAGTACCTACCTAGATACTTTAATACTATCTCATACTTGACTACGTCTCCCCACTATAGTCATGTAGTTAGTTTCTTTCTCTCTTTCCATCTCATCCTCAGACTTTTTCCGCCTTATGATGTGTTTTTTTTTATTCTGGGGGAGAAGAAGAAGAAGAAGAAGATACTGTGAAATACTTGAGGAGACGATGAGGAATAATAATAACTCTATGGATGGATATGAGGAATGAAGGTGCGATGTTCACCCAACCAATATCAACACCATTATACCAAAAAAAAAACGAAAAACGAAAACGAAACTAAGGTATGGAGCAACTCCTTTCCGAGCTTGTCTCCTCCACTATTACGATTCGCGTTGGCTTACATTCAGAATGAGAGATGTGTGTGTGTGTGAGAGTTTGCTGGTTCTAGTGGAGCTACATATACAGATATTATTATATCCTTAAGAGTGTGAGTGTACATGTTTCCAAGTCAAGACAGACACCAACTAAGGAATCTACTTGAGGAGGAAGTTAAACTTTTTTTCATCTCTCATCTCTCCTCTCTCCTCTCTGCGTAGGGCTTTAAACATGGCCAAAGTATTTTTTTCCCATAGATTTCTAATCTGACTAGTTTCTTATAGGAGTATAGGCCTTTGGACCTATATGTAGGGAGGTAGGGAGGTACTCATGCTTACCTGCATAGTTAAGAGCTAAGGTACCCACCAGGAGATACTTCGGAGGTACTTACACTCCATTGTAATGTAACGTAACATTGTGGTGTGGTGTACTTGGGCCAAGTGGTGTAGTATGAAAAAGAGCGTGCTTGGAGTTTTAGTGTGATATCATCTGTCTCACCGTCACTATCACCATTACTACTTCATACGACCGACCACTGCCTACTATACACAGAGATACTATGTATACTACTATTACGAAACGGAAAAGATTGTGTTTCAAAATCCGTATAGGTTCCTTTGGTTTTGGCTGGGACTTGTACTGAGGAGTGAGCTACATTGGGCATATCCCCTGCACACCTTCTAATCACCTTGTATTGTGCATTGTCCTCCCTTAGATTCACTATTAACTCTCACTTTGACTCTGACTTAGGAACACTTACATCCACAAGAAATAGAGAGACAGTCCAGAAAAACTCCTTGCTCTGAGAATACGCAGAGATCCATCTATTCCCACTTCCATTTCCACTTGACAAACCAACAGCAACATTTCATCTCACTATCGCTCTTTCGTCTTTCCCTCAGCCATGTACCAACCTGCCTACGTATACCTATGCCAACGCACTACACCATTGGAATGAGCATCAGTCAGGAAGTATATTCATTTGACTGTGTGTGTGTGGATGTTCATAGCTTCAGTACTAATAGGAGACATGCCTATATGTGATGCATTAGCATGAAACATCATTGCATAGCATTGATTTCTTCCTGGCACGCACAAACAAAAGTCTCGGGAAAGAGTGAACGGAACCAAGACTACAGATATCAGCAATGGATGTTCTCTACCCAGCATACTAATGCTCTTACCTTCTCACTATATTGCCATTGACATTTTCCCATTTGGATTTGGCCAGCAGGGCTATGGACTGCCAACTGCCAGCTGTATCTGTATGTATACACCACAAGAGTTTAAGGGTGGCATGGTTGCTGGTTGGTTGGTTGGATGGTTGGTCGGTCAGGAAAAGTTTTACCAGCATGACATGGTTGGGACACAGGAAACCAGGAATAAGTATTAAGAATGTCGGGGAAAAAGTAATTCCTAATTCGAATGTCCGCTCACAAGCAGCATCAGTTGTCGTTTTCCTTGTCGTTCTGATGTATGTGTGTGTGTGTGTGTGTGTGTGTGTGTGTGGTACATGGAAGTGGATGTGGATAGGAGAGGCAGAGGTTACGTACATGTGTGTGGGTGGGTAGGTGTATCTATAAAATATAATGAGATGAATTGAGACGAGAGAGGACATATATAGAGATGGACTGACTACTGACTACCATAGGCACAACTACGGACTGGCCAACTCTTAACTGTGTGTTGTTCGGAATTTGGAGTTGGAGTCGTTCGCGGACGACTAAAGAAAGTAAGTTGAACATTGTATCACCTCCAATTGACAACTACTGATATACGCTCAAGGAATGGCTTCCTCAATAGTACAATCAAAGCTCTAAGCCAAGTGGAGAGGAAAAACTAAAGGAGGCAGAAATCCTTCTATATTTCTCTATAGCTTCGTATAATGACCAAGATTGAAGATGAATGGATCTGAGAACGCAGGGCAGGAATGAAGAGAGAAAGAAAGAAAGAGTGAGTGAGAGCGAGAGAGAGAGAGAATGATGGAATAGTTGGCCTTTTTGCCTGTGCTTTATAGTTGGGAAAAGAATTCATTTTCCAAGTGGAAGTTACAAAAAAAAAGGGAAAATAAAATATTCTAAAAGCCATTTCATCTGGCTGTAACTAATCGAATTCTTTCCAGCCGTGGCAAATCTCTTCAGCAGTTTGGATTTGGATTTCGAGTCGGAAAGGTTCCCCCATCCTCAACATTACGACTCCGACTCCAACTCCAACTACGAGCTCTACGGCCACGATCCAGCCTCTCTTCTCTCTTCGGTTTCGGTTCCTCTCTTCCATCTCTCTGTCTCCCACCTCGCACAATCTAAAATATATTCTTGCTCCGAACAGAATAGAATAAAAGAGGATGTTAAGAGTAGCCGGAGCAAAAGCCAAGCCATCGATGATGACGACGACTTAACCGTTACTCTCGAGCACTTGGCTGTGTGTGTGTGTGTGTGTGTGTGCAGTAAACCAAGAGGAAGAGGATAGGGATGCGGATGGGAGTACGCGGAATACTACGAGGGAGAAATGACGGTGGTAACGGGAAGGAACTAACAAGAGAGCAGCAGTCAACTTTGCTATTATATCGGTACGTGAAGAGTGGAGAAGTGGAGTCTCACATGAAAGTAAGTAAAGTCACTCAGGCTGAAGTCATCCCGATCCCGATCCGAAAAACCCTGAAAAACTGTTAAAAAAACTAAAACTGAAATCGAGGCACCGGCACCGACCTTCTCCTCCTCTTCCCTCCACCTTTTCTGTATGAACCAACCGACTGACTTGACTCTGTCTCTCTATTTTCTCTCCCGATCCCGACCGCCGTCCGCCCTGACAGTGATGATAACAATGGCAACTCAGACCAACCAACTAAACTACCGCAGGTTTTTCTATCATCCGCTCAAATCAATCTCAAACTTTGAAACTTCATTTTCTGCTTATTTTTCTTTTACTTTTTAGAGCATTCGCTCCATAGCTCCCTGATGGGTCTGATTTGGTCTGGTCTCTGGTATAGGACCGGGACCGGGACCGGGACCCGGACCTGGACCTGGACGAGGATCTGTCCCCGGGTCTCGTCTCCAACTATTGGTGCTACTACTAAAAGGGAAACGAATGTGAATTTCGAGTAGAATACGGAGAAGGAAACAAGTTGAAAGAGAACTAAAACTACCCAATCCTTTGTTTTTAATTAAATGTCAATTTTAGTGACGTCCCATAAGAACTTTTCCCAACAAATTGAAAACTGTTTTGTTGTTGTTTTTGGTTTTGGTTTGGTTTCTGTTCTGTTCTGTGTCCTCTCCCATCCCATGGAAAATAGAGATACAGGCCTACTACATGCTATATGGTCATGTCAACGTTCTCAAATTGAACTTGAACGGGAACGTGAGCCTTCCCAGTTAGTTGTTGTGAGTCTGGCCCTAGACACAGACAGACAGAGAGAGAGCTACACCCAAGTGCTCACTCATATCCGTGAAGAGTTTATAGTTTAGATGACATGAGGAAAAAAGTTCATGGAGTTATGTGCTGAGGTTGGAATGGAAATAAAGTCATTACTAACGGAGACTCTGGGACTCTGTATCTCATCATCAGTCCGACCTCAATCTCTTGATATGGACGTAGAATTTTGATTTTGATTCTCCTCGACGTGTAAGGTTAATTAACATCAACATGCTTTACGTCCACAATTTGAATTTGGTGAGGAAAAAATCATTTATTATGTATTCCCAAAAAATCACATCAGAGAGCAGAGTGTGTAAAGGAGGGAGGTAGATAAAGATAAAAGTTGGCTCCAAGTCTATAGATAAGTGGAGATACATCCGTCTCTACATATAATTATAGAGATGGGAATTGGGAGAGTGATGAGGAGCTGCAGTGAGTCTGCAGTAGTGGTGGTAGTAGGAGTCTCTCTACAGTATTTCTCCACTGATACTCACTCACCTGGGAGAGAGAGAGCTCCAAGCCTCATCTTGCGTTGTTTGTCTTGGAAAGGAAATATGAATAAAAATGAAATAATAACTGGATGCCATGAAGAGATGATTTTAAAATTCAATTGAATTAAACTTGACGGACAAATCATTTCAATTTGCCATTCCTGACACGCCTGTGTATACAACACAGGGGACACAGATAGATTATATTCGATCTTCCCAGTCCAAGATGGTCATCCCTACCATGTACACAGGACGGAGGACGGAGGACGGGAATGAAGATGAAGATTAAGTTAAAGAGCTGAGGGCGAGTGACTGACTGAGTGAGTGAGTGAGTCGAGGAGAGAAGCTTATTTGCCTAAATTTTCAATGCTTGAGTAATTGTTTCCTACATCAGCCACAGCTCACGGATCCATACATGTACGCACCAAATTGTATTGTTAGAGGAGGATTGGTCCGTAGTCCGTAGTAGTAGTAGGTTTAAGGTTGAGGTTAGACTGAGGCTCAGGTTTTGCTGCTTGGGCTTTCCCAGAAGAGTACGCAGATAATATATATAGGAAGAGTAGGTAGGGACACGATAAGGATAGTAATTGAATGTCTGAACGGATTTCTCATGCACGTGGCACGGCATTGTGTGGATTTAAACCCAGGATGGTCTTTGTCCACTCCGTCTCACAGTCTCACTACACAGTCCTCACATCTCCAATCTTACTGATAGCTGATCTACTCCTGCCCCTATATACCAAAGCCATAGTCCATTCTCCATGCATGGATATAGGTAGGTAGGTACGTCCCATCCCCATAGTCACACTCACAATCTCCTGTCTATAATATTATTCCTGTACATTTGGGAGATGAGGTAAAAATTTGTTTGCAAAGGATGACACATAATTGCATAATATTTTAAAACGTCGATAACCAGCTGACAAACACGAGTGGTAACATAGAACAAGTAACCCTCCTGTGACTCCTCGTAAGTAATGTATGAGGAGACCTACCTACCTACCCATATAATATCTGTATTCTTATGGCAGTATGTGGATTTATAATTATACACAGTGTATGATTTGTATTTTTATGCAGAGTGGTCATTGTAGAACAATTTGATTGCATAAAAATTCATGTGTACACACATAGAGTATGAATACAAAGTTCTCCCCACCTCCAGCAGAGAGTTTTAGAGAATCACAGAGTCCGTCATGATTTTTTTTTAGTTTCCAGTTTGGACTTCTCTTTTGGGCTGTACATGGAAATGGAACGTTACCCATGGAGTATGTAACATACAATATGTGTTCCCTTTCCTTTCCTTAGGGGCTGTGCAACAATGATCTTTACATTTAGGGGGGGGGGGGGAGGGTAG
>JAQFZE010000028.1:0-59253 GCA_034695245.1 Dicyrtomina saundersi
GGGGGGAAATGATGGGTTCATTCGAGAAGAATAACTGTCGCAATCCTAAAAAATGTAGCTCACCCATAGAAAAGGACAACGAAGGACTTTCACTTCACGTTCCAATTCCCACTCTCACTCTCTCGCATATTATCATACGTCACCTAGGCAGACCTTTCTTTCTTTCTTTCCTTCCTAGAGACCGTCCACAAATGACGCCCAAAGTTCTACTTAGCCACTGATGGCATCCAATGTTAAAAGATTAAGCTGTCGACACAGCGATCAAATTGTGATTTTGACGTCATGTGTGGACGCTCCTCTACTAACGATAAGCACATCTATTCCAGGCCAGGTGCAGATCCGCATCCTGTAACCAACGGAGACGCACATGAGAGGGAGATAAATGGGAGAAAGCTACTTTCGAATTGGCACACACACACACACAGACACAACACTCAGTGAATTGATATGCCATTAGACTTTCACTTTCATTTCTTTTCAGTTTCTCTTTCTCTCGCTACTTTCCCCGCAATAGAAAGTCCCCACTGGATTTTTTTGTGGGTGAGCATTAAGTGAAAATAGCGGTGATGTTATGGGCTGTGGGTTACTTATTTATTTACCACTTGACTTCATTTCCCATTCCTTCTAACTGCGTATTACGTATGTACGAATCTGCAGTACAGATGATCAGCTGTGGGGAATTTGAAACTGTTTCAGTTTAACGAGTATATCCTATTGCTTAGCAATGGCAAAAATATACAAGTTTTAAAATACAAATTTTTTATGTATAAAGCACTGAATTAAAGCTGTCATGGTTCAAACTTGTACAAATAAAACCGTCAATATTCATTGACAGATTTGCTTTTTGCGTATTCAAAAATAAAACGGTATGTGTTGGTATCACAAAGTTGAGTTCTTTTACAAAAGTAGCCATTTCCGACACCTTGTGCTTAGAACCTACTGCACTTTTGAACAATCTGTTATACATAATATATCGTTTGTAAAGAATTACAGAAACACATTGACACTTTCCCCTTTTGAGCTAAAACAAAAAAAAACTATATGCGCAAAATCATATCATGTAAAATACTCGATTTACACATTTTTGAAAACGTGTAACTTATACATTTTGCACGTTTTTAAAATCTGTAAATAAATCATTTTGCGCCTTTCAAAACCATATAAATAGAACATTTTGCACGTTTTCAAAACATACAAAATAATTTATTTTGCGCGTTTTTTAAACATGTAAAATAATTTATTTCGCGCATTTTTAAAACATAAATAAATCATTTTGCGCATTTTTAAAACAGATAAATAAAACATTTTTCACTTTCCAAATGCTCGTTATTAAATTTTTCTGTATCTATCCCATTGAGTTTATTTTTTTCACATGCCTCAATTTAATTCTATAGCCTGCGTACACTGAATATGGGTCATTTTAATTCTTCACAGACGATATGCCTAATGTTGTTGTTAAGTGTCTAACGATCTGCAGTATGGCAAATCGCTAAATAAATATTTATTTATAAATACGTAGCCGAAAATACGCTGTGAATTAGCGATGGAAACACATGTAAAGTTACTATTTCTGGCGGATTGTGAAATTGTGGGCTATGAGAAATGTAAACAGGAGAACTCGAGGTTCATTGTTGGGGATTCGATGGAAACCGAGTCTACAAAGTTGTGAGCGAATCAAGAACAAAATATGTCTTTGGACTTTCTCCACGACTTTCTCCGCGACTTTCTCCACGACTTTCTCCGCGACTTTCTCAACGACTTTCTCCGCGACTTTCCCCACGACTTTCTCCAAGACTTTCTCCAGGAAATTTCAAAAAAACGTTGGCAAAGTTACAAAAATTCCCTAATGTAGTCAGGGAAGCAATAAAAATGAGAAAAGGGAGAAAACATGTACAAAAAGGAGAAAGGTGGACAGAAATGCGTTTTCTTGTTTTACACAGATCTGTGAATGTAGAGATGCGGACGCTGCATATGGAGAGTGGCTGGAGATTAAAGATGCAAAGCGGAAAGTGTTTCTGTTTAAATATGCACAAAGTCAAAGTGTATCTTGGGCGGCGTGTCCTTTGAATATTTATGTGACAGATGCGAATCGTGTCCTCATCAATTACTTCGCCAGAACCGACTCCTCCTTCCCCTCCCATCACATGTAACCCACACGTCTCTTCAAATTCTCTTTGTTCCCCCGTAAAAGAATAAACGAGGCAATTAACATTGCAACGTGCGCCGTCCCTTCCTCTAAATTATGCATCTCCTCTCCATTAGCTCTGCACTCCATCTTTCTTCTGGCACTTGAGCCCAGAAAATATTTTAGTCATTCCGTATTTATTTGTTGCTGGGGGAAGGGCTTACAAAGCTCCTACTTGAGTTCCAGATACTTTTGAATATTTTAGTAAATAAACATAAATGTGACATACATTATTTATGAGGCTAAATGGTAATATCGAAGGATCAAAAGGGGCTATTTACAGTTTAAGATGTAATTTAAATGAGCTATGTGTCAAAGAATTAAAAATGGTAAATGTTAGTTATGTACCTACCTACATTAATTTTCCTAATAGTACGCCCCGCGTTCAAATAAAAAGGTTCTTACCCCCGTAAGCTGCGTACAATAATTAGAAACCCGTGCATAAATAGAATGTAGAAAAGATATTTTAAAGGCACGCAGACTATTTAATCTGAGATATCCACCCTCAGCATAGTATTAGAGACCCGCGAATACCATTGAAGACACGCGTAGTATTAGAGGAAATACAGTACGTGTTTTTGGAAAGCGTAAAATGTGTAAAAAAATGTTTTTTAAAAATGTGCAAAATGTTTCATATACATGTTTTTGAAATTAGCAAAATAATTTATTTCCGTGTTTTTAAAATTTACAAATTGTCCGATTTGCATGTTTTTGAAAAGTGCAGAATGTTCTTTTTGCATGTTTTTAAAAGGATGCAAAATGTAGCATATACACGTTTTTGAAATTAGCAAAATGTTCTATTTTTATGTTTTAAAAAAGCGTAAAATATTCTATTTACATCTTTTTGAAAAGTGCAAAATGTTCTATTTACATGTTTTTAAAAAGGTGCAAAATGTTCCACTTACATTTTTTTGAAATTAGCAAAATGTTTTAATTTCTGTGTCTTACAAAAGTGTTAAATCTTTTATTTACGTACTTTTCGAAAAGTATAAAATGTTCTATTTACTACGTTTTTGAAAGTAAATATGTAAAAGTGCAAAAGTTTCTGATTACACGGTTTAAAAAAAATCACAAAATTGTATATTTACCTTCCTTCAAAATCCTGATATTTTAATGGTTTTATTTGTACAGAATATGCATTGTGTATCCACCTAAAAATGGAAATGGACGATTTTGACGCTTCACTAGCAATACATAAAGTAGATGTAAATCCAGAAACTATTTTTGTGAATAAATTAAACATATTTGCCTATTTGATGTATTTTCTCAGGGAACGCCAGGAGATTTATTTGAGCTTTTGGAGAAGTTGCAAAACAGTCGACTGGACGATCAGCGCTGCGTCCTGCCCTCTTACTTCCTTCAGGTGAGCCACGCTTTCCACCTTTTTCATTACAACGCTTTGCATCTTCCTCAGCTGTTCACATTATTTCGGCATCGAGTTCTGCATGCAGTCGCTAGGTGGCGCTCCCAATAAAATTCAAATCACTCCATCAACTTTGATAGAAATTCATACAGAGCATAAAACTGAAGAGAAACAGTACAGAGTCGTAAATACTTAGCAACTGACTCACACGCTCATACGCACGTTCATAAATGCATAAGAAGATACATAATAAAAGGGTTGCGGCAGTTCATTGGCCATAGGACCTTTATTACTGCTTACAGAAACACAAGTGGGTTACTACTACCTGTGTGAAATGGGATTATTTTTAGGATCCAAAAAGGGGACGTGAAATTCCTACATTATGTTTCGTACTGTTTAACTATGTGCTCCTTCCTATTTACGATTTTACGACTTTACGATTTAATTCTCGTGTTGTAAAATGGGAAATTAGAATTTTAAAAATAAATTACCTACACGTAAACAGTGTATGTTTTCCAGAAAATACTTTCCTACTATTACAACCAATCCACTGTCTTACATAATTTACCGGTACCAGTTACCACCGGCGTAACTAGACAGACCCAATCTGTTGTTTTTGTTGTTTTGCTATTGCGAAAAGAATTTTAAGGTTGTTTCTCAAATTCTCACCCGAGACCGGGATTCTCCTCTTGTTTCTTATCTCAACAGTAATTTATTTATAAATGTTCGCATTTCATAAAATTATTTTTAAAATCTTGAAAAACTTCCAAAATGCAAGACACGTGCGGATGTCGGAGTCGGATGAAGGTGCTTCGCATCTCTCGCTTCACTTATTTCCACTAATCAACGCTCAGTCAGCCAACTCGACAAACAAAGTTTTAAGCATCAAAATATGAGAAAAGCAGAGAGAAAGAGAAAATAAGGTGACGATCATCTTCTTCTGCATCTTCGTCTTCATCTGGGCCAAACTATCTTCTACGAAGAAGAAGAAAGAAAAACAATTCATGAAAATCTAATTTAAACTTCTACACCTCAACTTTGTGGCTGTGGCCATAAAGCCAAAGCCAAAGTGACGCCCGTGTAATTTACATATGGAACTTCCGCTTTCCCACCGTCGTCCTCGCATCTCCACTTCTATTGTCTTAACATCTGTTTGTTTTCTTGAGTCACTTTTTTTTTGTCTTCATCTGGAGATGTATGAGATCTCCCAGAAGGACGTCTCACTCTGTGGGAGGCTGTGGCGTGTGCCGGTGTCATTACTGGTGCCTGGAAAGTTAGGTGCGGGGTACACGTAAATTAGTAGGTGCGGGGTACGAAAGACGCACGAGTAGATTTGAAAATAAATAAATAGGAAAATAAACAGAGATTTGGATTTAATTATTTATGAAGATCTCTGCTAAGAACTGGGATGAGGATGAAAGCACGTGGCAAGTTTGATCTCGAGTTGGAGCCTCCAGCCCCTGCCACGTGCCGCATCTCATCCGTCTTCCGTCTTCCGTTTTCCAGTCTTTTCGACAGTCTGTTTACAAATTCCATCATCCAGCACTAATTTGACAGTGTTCCTCTTCGCGTTAAGGAGATGGCATTTGGGATGTAAGGATGCGGAAGGGAAGACAAACAAATAGACACATCTCAACTCCAAACAATAACACACATCCATCAGATTCCCTAAGAGGAAAAGATGCTATGCTAAACGCTAAAAATTCCCAGAATCTTTCCTTTTCGATTTCGTCTCAAAAATGGATATTTTCTCCATGTATTTTTAATGGAGCATCTCATCTTCTCATTTTTTCATCTCATGTTAACAGACGAAGAGACAGATTTTTTTCTCGGTACTCATCGTCAGTCCACATGGTATAATGATGTTTTGGTTTCTGTTGGAGAGACGTAATTGCCTCACCTATGGAGACTGTAATCATATTATGCATCTATTTTGCATTTGACATTTTACTCAGAATCTCATCTCTTTCTGAAATTGCTCCGTATTCACATGGCAGATGAGCTTCCAGGCTTCAATGCTTTTTAATCCCAATTCTCAAACAATAACACATAAGAAACTTGAATATCCTTTTCAAAGCATAAGCAGGGCCGGACGATCGAAGGAATTCCTTTTAGGTAGCAACTTCTTTCCATACAAAAACCACCATTTTGATTTTGTTGGTGGTTTTCTTTATTAAAGCAAATTTTTCTATTTACATGTTTTAGAAAAGTCCAAAATGTTCGATTTACTTTATTCAGAAAAGTGCAAAATGTTCCATTTACATGTTTTGAGAAAAGTGGAAAATGTTTTATTTTCATGTTTTTGAAAAGTACAAAATGTTCTATTTACATGTTTTTGAAAAGTCAAAATATTTTTTTTTACATATTTTTGTAAAGTGCAAAATGTTCCATTTACATGTTTTTGAAAAATTCAAGCAACGAGGGCTGCCTCCGCTGGCTGCATTATCCGGCCCTGAGCATTAGCAAAGTGTCAAAAGCAGATTCTTTATTTAATCAGATTTTCAAATATTTGTAAAGGAAATTTTCGTTTTACCATTTTTCAAGATTTTTTCTTTAACATAAGATTTCTTGAGTGCCCAAGCAGACATATTGACATTATCACCGTGACATCATTTACGGACGATCCCTTGTATATTAAGGGTGAACAGGAAATGGATCGTTAAAGCTGATCCAAACCCGAATTCGAACCCGAACCGAACCAGTCAATCGGACAATAAAAACTTAATAAAAGTACGTCTAACATTTTAAGGCCACGGTTCTTTATTTCATTTTCGAGATTTCATCTTTTTTGACTTTGTCCTGGATTGAAGATTGAATTGAGTTGAGTGCTCTGTCCGCAATGAAAGATGCGAAGATGCGAATGGGAGATGCATGTGAGAAGATGAGGGATGCGGAAGAGCTGCTCAGCCTCCCGTGTCTCCGTCACTTCCGCTTCCTCTTGCACAATTTCCCATTCCCTTTTTTTTCGCTCTGCATTTCGTTCCTTTGTGAGCGTCGCAAATTCTGCGAAATGCGTCAACTTAACGATTTATTTTATTTTATTTCATTTTATTGGAAAGGAAGTTCAATAAAATAAAATAGGAAGAGACGTTTGGGAGGCCGATTGAGCGTAAAAAACAAGTCTTGCTATTTTTTCTCACAGAGATGACCAAGTCAAGATGTCGAGATTTTCTTGATGGGAACGTCTGAGTCTGAATAAAAAAAAGCTCGTAAAAATAAATTGAGGGTTCACACTTTGAATTGTGCTCCACGTTGAAGGAGACGTTGACATTAAAAGAGCGAAAATAAAATTGGAGACTGTTGACAGGGAAGAAGTCGAGACGAGAGACGCAATAAGAGATGCGTTCGTAGGAAAGATGAGATGATCGTAATTTCGTAATGATGATGTTCTTTGTTTGTTTGTTTGTTTGTTTACGTGGAAGAGACGGACGCCAGCTGTGAGCTCGCCTTCCTTTCCATTTCCTTGTAAATCTCAACATTTCCACTCTCGCTCACGTTCCCCTCAAATCTCATAATCTCCTCATCACAACGATCCGCTCACAGTTCAGAGATGCGTTCAAATCTGTTCAAGTTGTCGTCCGGAGACCAAAGCCGGAAGATGATTTGATTTTAGTGCACTTTTATTTTTTATTTTGCGACGCACAAAACAGATTCGCAATCTCAAATTGAGTCGAAACTTTATTGTCCCCAAAAGACTTACTGTTGTATTAAACAGGGGCGGATCTAGGCAAAATTTCTGGGGTGGGCAACGTAAGTAAATAATTGGTTTGAGTAGTTTTTGAAAAATGCAAAATGTTCCATTCACAAGTTTTTTAAAAGCACAAAATGCTCTACATGCTTTTCAAAAGTGCAAAATGCTTTATTTACGTGGTTTTTTATGATGCAAAATACTCTATTTACGTGTTTTTGGAAATGTGTAAATTGTTCGTTTTACATGTTTCTACAAAATGTAGAATTTACTATTTACATGCTTTTGAAAAATTCAAAATGTTCTATTTGCCTGTCTTCAAAAAATGCATTATTGGCAGGGCCACTGCCCCTTTGCCCACCCACCCCTGGACTCGCGCCTGGTTATGAAATAGCAAAAATAAAAAATAATTGAGAGCAATGCTCGAGACATATAACAGCAGCGGCTATGATTTTATATTGGGCTCTGCCTTAATTCCCTCTGCAGGTGGGCCAACCGACAACGTTATTAAGCGTGTTACTTCTTTCGAAAGTAAGGGCCGTCCATAAGCTACGTTATGAAATATGGCAAAGATTAAATGTGGGAGAAGGTGGTATGTTTCAATAATATTATTGGTTCAAATAAACGGTTTATTTTGGGGTGGGGACGAACTTTTAATACAAAGAAGTGGTAGCGACGCCTTTGGTGGACGACCCCTAATTGCCTTTTCCTTCACCTTTACCTTTAAGAAGGTAGCTACAGGGGAATTAAAGTTAAAGGGGCAGTTGAGCGGAACGGGAAATGATTTTCGTGTTCACATTCAATTGAGCAGAGGC
The DNA here is from genome assembly GCA_034695245.1 of Dicyrtomina saundersi. NCBI lineage: Eukaryota > Metazoa > Arthropoda > Collembola > Symphypleona > Dicyrtomidae > Dicyrtomina > Dicyrtomina saundersi. The sequence goes on from JAQFZE010000028.1 coordinate 8,052, forward strand.
TCAGAAGCGGCTGCTTTAATTTTAAAAATGAAGTGCGTGTCAATTTTATTTTTATTGACTTCAAAGTTCCCAACAGACCCAAAAAAACAGCTGGAGCCCTTTCAACAACTTTCGCTTCGAATTTAAAAACACGGCCTAATTTAAACGTCCGACGTCCAGCTGCGCCCAATTCCAAAACTTGAGAGGAAACTAAATTTAGCTGTGTGAGGAATTAATATATGAATTTGAACGCAGGTTCTGTCCCGCCTCTCACCTCCCGCCTCCCGCCGTTTTTCCAAATTTTCTCTCAGACTTTCTTTGACGTGGTTCTCTGAGTGTGTTTGTGACAGGTAAACTGAAGCACAAAGGCGGAAAGTCAGAGATTCAAACTTGAATATTGAGTGGCGGGACGAGTACCGCATCATCCGCATCCTCAGCATCTCTCTCTCATCTTTCATCTTCATCTCATACTTTACATCTGTAGATGGTCTGTAGTAATCTTGAGATGTGTCAGTCTCAAAGGAGATACAGTAATTAAATCTACTGTCTCAATTATTTTTTGTACAGAAAATTCAAATTAGTTTTACCTGGAACCGCCTTTACCATAAGGGGCCATCCATCAATGACGTTTAGGGAAAAGATAAATTTTTTATCCCCACCCTCGCCTCGTTTACCATGTTTACAATATAGTGACATAACAACACAGTTTTCATAAGTAGTTTCCCCTCCCACCCCTAAATCGTAACGTCATTGGTGAACCCCATTACTGAATTTGAGCAAAATTGAAATAGAGCAAAACTCAGCCTCCGGCTTTGGCGTCGGTTAGTCTGATTTGTTCAAAATAAAAAAATGAAAGTAGCTTTTCACTTTTATTTTCACTTTGTTTCTAAATTTCATTTTCGTTTTTGCAAGCGCCGCAAAGTAAAGTAATTTGGTTGGAAAAAGTAATCGAGCAGCCAGAGTGAAATTTTATGTGTGAAATACATGAAAAAATTTTAATACCGGAGTCCAGAGACCGTAACCGCGGAACAAAACTCGGTTTCGGTACCGGTGAAAAGAAGGGAGAAAAGGTACGATTGCGTAATTTAAAATGTAAAAAAGTTGAAATGCTCAACTGGGTTAAAGTGTGGTTGTGGTGGTTTTTAAAATTCTAAGAATTGTAGCTCATATTTTGAGCCTTTTCTGATTAATTTTGTAATTCAAAGTGGGGAAACACTGGACACTTCTTGCACAATTAAAAAATCCTTTTTGCATGTTATGTACATGTACAGTTTTCATTGCCAAATCGTAAAGTCTGTCGTCATCTGTCATCTGATCCTCATCCTCATCCCCAATCTGATCTGCTCATTTTTATCAGTAATTCCAAGAACCTGTAAATTATTCATAAAATAAATTTGCGGTAAATCTAAAATCCAGAGGACAGCTCTGAGTCGTCAGTGGGCAGAGCACTTCAAAGCGCAAATTCCAAGAATTATCTACAACTGCATCTCCTCCCGCTGGGGATATCTCTTTCATCTTTGATTGACTGACAGATTAATTAATTAATTCATTTACATGTTTTTCTGGAGAATATGCACACGTTTGAGGGGTGGTCCATAAATGATGTCACCCAGATTATCACTCTTTTAGGACCCACCCATACCCCGTCATTAATTTAACATTGCGTAAATCGCTTTCTTAAGCGTGGCATGTCATCAACACCCACCCCGACTACATCATTTATGGACCACCCCTTTTACGTAATATGAATTAAATTGATAAAGAGGCAAAAGGCGATAGCAAAAAGCGTCAAAAAGAAGGAAAATCAATACACTTGATATTTGCATGTAATTTGGTCTGAAATGAAAGGACTTCAAGGTGTGCCACTTGTCAGGTAGAAATGCAAATAAGAAAAACACTAAATTACGAGAAGTCGTTCATTTCGTTTGTGTAGAAAATTGGCTCCTTGAAATAAATACAATGGAAACGGGTGCAATGTCCGGTTGTTTGTGTTACGTTTTGTCTGACTGTCCCCTATGGGCGGACCTCCTACTTTGCAAATATTCCAATTTGCATAATTTGCTTCTTATGGAATCTTTTCGCGAAAACATTTCTATTTTTGGGAGTTGTAGCAATATTTGCAAGTTCATTTTTTTGGTAGAAGCCGAAGCGGCGTCCGCGTGGCCGTGGCCGTGTAAGGAAGACAAAGGGATGCGACGGATGGAAGGGCGACAGAGATCGTGCATAAATTACGTAGTAAAATTTAGGAGCGCGAGGCTTCCAGCTGCCTATCCTTTTACATGGGCGTTCATAACATGGAAAATAGGTGCGGGGTACAAAAAATTCCAAAACTCTGGATTTTTGCACCACATAATTTGTGGACGTTCCCTCATTGGCGGAGGGAAGATGAAAGAATGTTGAGTGTGGGAACATCTCACTGCGATGCTCTTTTATGGAGTTAATTATTATCTGTTTGCTGAGGATGCGGACTGAAGAATGTGATCTGTAATGTTGATGTTGGTTCGTCGGTTTGGGGCCTGGTCAATGGCAATGTAATGGTCAATGGATAATGATAGGGATTTGGTGGAATGGACCATAAAAGGAATCTTGAGCACAGCATCTTTATCTTTATCTCGCTCGATTCGTGTCTCCGGGACAAAGAGCTCCTTCTTCGTCTTCTTTCACAGAATGTTACTGTACTTTCGGACTTTGACTTATTTTTATCTTTTGAATCAGGGGCGGGACCAGAAGCGCCTCCTTAGGGGAGGGGCTAACAGTGTTAAGCGGCCATCTTGAAAAGTCACTGGTCCTATCTCTACAATGCAATGTTGAAACAAATCCTAATAGGCGGAGGGACTAAAACACCTTAGCCCTCCCCCCTCCCTTCTTGGGTCCGCCCTTGCAATTTGCTTTGAATGGAATCCTTTTGGGTGTTCCCCCTTTTGCCCTTCGTCCCAATTTTAAACCAAAAGATCAACGCCAGAAAGAACCGTTTCCACTTTATTTAATCTTCAAACCCTCAAATACAAAGTTTCATTGAAAGGCGAAGGAGAAACGGGACCGGGTTCCTTTTTTGCGGCTTGATTCCTTCGCAGTCAGAGAGAATTGCTGGGACTAATAGACTGCTAAGGAAGCGTGCATAAATTACGTTGAAAATTTTGGAGGGGTAAAGTGCTTTTCCTCTAACATGAACGTACACACAAAAAAAGGTGCGGGGTAGGGGTTCAAAATTTCAAAATTTTGGACTCCCGTAATTTATGGACGTTTCCAAAGTAATAAAGGGAGCAGTTCAGTAGTGTCAATTAATGGCGAAGTGGTGTGAGTGGGTCGAGAAGCGGAGATGTGATTAAGTGGGCAGATTTTGAAGTATATGCAAATTAATTGCGGCGGTTAAGTAGCCGAGTGATGAATGGATGGGCGGAGGTGGACTCGTTGACATTGTAGCAGCAAGTTGCATTTATTCATTCATTTATTTGTCACTTTAAACTAAAGGTAATTCAATGGACACTACTTGAGTATGAGGTGGTTTTTTTAGTTTCTCAAAGTCATGATTAGTTTCATTAGTCCGAGATCTTGATCTTGATCATTGTCACCTGTGTAGATAGCTATAGGAAATAATAGGAATAGAGTGTCCTTTAGAAGCGTACATATCGGGAGTGAAGAATTAAAATGACCTATTTACAAGTTTTTAAGCTCGCATTTAAAACATGAGATATGTCAGAAACAACATTTGTAAATGGGATTGATACTAAACGTACAAAGTTTTTAAAAGTTCAAAACGGTTTATTTGCATGCGTTTAAGAAACTTGCAAAATATTTTATATACTTGTTTTTTTAAAGTGGGTTTTCTATTTACCATGTTTTCAAAAAGTGCAAAATGTTGTATTTACACGTTTTTGAAATGTGGAAAATGCTCAATTTGCAGATGTTTGTGTTTAAAAAGTTCAAAATATTTTACTAACGTGTTTTTGAAAAATGCAAAATGTACTATTTTTACATGGTTTTTGAAAGTGCAAAATATTCTATTTACGTGTTTTCGAAAAGTGAAAAATGTTCCATTTTCTGAAAAGGGCTAAGCGTTGTAATGCAACATATTTTGAAAAAGCACAGAAATGTTCCTATTTAAATATTTTTTTAAATTGCAAAATGTTCTAACTAGATACACTTGGAATCAATGTATTTTGATGTTTTGTTTTATGATTAGATATAACATTTTCCGTTTAGCTAAAAACAAAAATTATACAGGCCTTTTTGAGTCTTTAATGTTGATGTTGATATTGATGTACACACAAAAGGTACTATGTATTTGTGCTGCCAAAAGCACGTCACAAAAACCATATGTACATCACATACTGTAATTCTGACATCTCGCCTACAGACACTTTGTTGATTTTATCAAATGGAAACAATGTGACACTCACACTTCTCATAACATTCGCGTTTTTAATTGGAATCAAAGTCAAAGTCAATAAATTTAATTAATTAATTAATTTGTCACTCTCATCGCTGCTGTTTGTTTAAAAATAATTGGCGCGAGAATTCATGGAAAATGTGAAAGAAGGAAATATGAAGTTGAATGGATTTCTCTTGTTTTGTTTTCTGACTCCTTTGCTTTGTGCGTGGAATGAAATAAATACCTCAAGTGTGCTAATGGCAGTAATTAGCGACCACTCCACCCTCGTCACATTTCACCTGTCCCTCCACAATAATCCACAGCATCAGCGTATCCCGTATCGTCGAGTTCCTGTCACCTGTTTGTCACTGTCATTGTTACTTTTGAATTCCTTGAACCTTTCCCTTCGATCGTTTTCCTGTACCTCGCCCAACACACATGGGATGTACATACACGCCTCCTGAACAAATGGACAGGGGATTATGAGCTCATTAAGGAAGGGGAGGGGGGGGGGGGTTAAAATGAACGGGGCATTCAGTCCATTGACACCACCATCGCATCGGTCCAAAACTTCAAAGCAAAGCTCAGCCCTCTAAAATTAATTCGAGAGCCAAGGACAGAAAATTGAGAATTGAGGTTGAACTTTGTGAATTTGTGAATAGAACTGCAGTGGACAACATGGAAATGGACGAAGGTCGAAATTAATAACACATTTCAAAACTCACACACATTAATCCACGTAAATTCGATTTACTTCCCGTTTCAGCACACATTACTTTGCATTCTGCTCGATTATTCATAGGGGATAAGGGATCGTCCATACATGATGTCATGGTAAATAATGGCGGGTAGGGTCAATGAGTCTGCATGAGTATTGATAACATCTCATGTTAAAGGTATAGCCATTGACGCAATGATACAGCTCATGACAGGTGGTCCAACAAATACTGATTTTTTGATGACATCATTTATGGACCACCCCTAAGCCTGAGAAGCCTTGAATTTCAATCCAATTTAATACATACAACTCAATAAGCCTACTGTAAAAATAAAGGCGAGTTGTCACGAGTGGGAATGAGAAATATATGAAAATACAATGAAAAAGGGTCATCCATAATTTACGTCCCAAGTGACATCTCAATTTTTAGCCCCCCCCCCTCTCTGTCATGACCTTCACTATTGAGTATATGTCTATCGTTAAGATGGGACTTCATTAAGGATACCTACCTATGCTGATTAATACCGACGTCATTTATGGACGTGCCCTTAAACGGGAAAACGGTTTCATTTCCCTGTTTCTTTGTCCCGTGTTTGTTTGTGATTGAGTGAGTTAGTGAGTCCGAAGTCCAGGAAAATTTGTTGGTGCATAATAGGTAATCAATGTGGATTATAATTCTGTGCCGTTTTGACTGTGAAGGTGTTTTTTTGGACGGTGGACGGTAGGGTGCTAAAGGTGAAGGGCGAGTGGAGATGGGAAAATTAGAATATGAGATGAAGTCAATGTCTCGCCTTGGGAGTTGAAGGGCGACGGTGGAGAGAATGGAATTCTATTGATGCACCTTTCCAATTATTTATTTATTTACTTGATTAATTATTCACATGGAGTCCATTGAGCAATCACGGAAATGCACTCCGACTATTCAAATACCAAAACAACTTTCATTTATTCACTTTTTTTACAGTTTTTCTTTAAAGCAATTTCATTTCCCTTTATTGATCCAGCGGACTGTTCGATCGAGTGATAAAAGTCCAATTCCAATTCCCACTTGCGAACATCGCGCCCTTCTCACAATCTGTCGCTATGCAAATTCCTCGCTCAACGACTCAATCACTCAAACAATCAACAATAGATGAGTCTATTCTTAAGGGGTATTAGCCAATGACGTTCCGATCTAAGGGAGGGAGGGGGGGGGGAATGACCCATGTAAATTTCGTAGGACGCTGTACTTTGCGAAAGTGGTAACCCTAAGCAGAGGGAGGGGGTACAAAATTTGCATTTTTTCTAAACGTTATCGATGGGCGACTCCTTAGTAGTTAGTAGCTCAGGCTAAATCAACAATTATTGTAATTAAATTAATTCTTCGTTATCGTTATCGTTAGGCGAAGATTAGAATCTGCCATTGTGAGACATTGAGACACTACTTTCATATTAACACGAATAGTGACCGATTAATGAGATGGAAGGTGTGTAGATTAATTAACTCATTAACTAATTAATTACGTATTTAATTGAGGGGCAAGTTTAAAAGCTTCTTCTTAGGCTGGTCAGTTTCATTGCCATGGTCACCTCTGGTTCTGCTGGTCGGGGTTAATAAGTCTTATTATCATAGTCAGATTCTATTGCAATTAATTGCCTATGGGTCGTCCATAGGTGACGTTACGGTTGGGGCCAACGGGTGTACGTGAATATTAGATGCTAAACACAGTCATTTAGCAATGGCTTTTATCAGCGTATTTTTGAAAAATGCAAAATGTACTATTTTTACATTGTTTTTTAAAGTACAAAATATTCTATTTAAACGTGTTTTCAAAAAGTGTAAAATGTTTTATTTACACGTTTTTAAAAAGTGCAAAATGTATTTTTTACTTGTTTTCGAAAATTCTAAGCGTTCTATTGCAACATATTTTGAAAATGCGTAGAAATTGTCCTTTTCAGATATTTTTTAAATTGCAAAATGTTCTAATTACATGCATTTGGGATCAATGTATTTTAATGCTGCTAATGCTAATAAACTGATGACGGAGGGTTATACAGTTGATCGAAATTGGGGGTATATCGATTACATTATTTGTGAACGACCCCTTATTAATTATATTCCTTTTAAAAAATGAAAAAATGTAAAAGGTGCAATAAAAAGAAAAAAGGGAAAATGAAAGTGAACCGCTGAAAGAAAACGAAAAGTTGTAAAAATGAGGAAAATTGAGAGATGTGTGAATATGAAAACTTTCCTTAAAAAAAATCAAAAAGAATGTTGAAAGAAGATGCAGTTGCATGATCTGCATCTGCACAGTGGGCCAAGTCAATAATATTGCCCAATTAGACAATTCATTCTTTCTATGCGGTACGAATTTAATGACGCGGACAGACTTCTCCTTCTTGGTCTTCTTCTTCGCATCCCCAGACACGCGTCGCCATTTAGCATCTTTTCTTTCCATCTTTCGTCTTCATCTTTCTCAAAAGAATTTGATTCGAATCTCTCCTCACAAGTTACGACCTTCCAACTTCAAACAAGTGCATCATCCGCCAAATGGCAAAGTGGACAAGATGAAAAGTCGTAAAACGTCAATAATAAAAAAAATTACAACAACAAACGGAAAGTTAAGCTGTGATGGTGATCGCATCTTTTTCAGAGATCTGATCTGTGTGTAGAGATTCTCGAGATCTCGCAAACTTTCCTCCAGTTTTATTGGCAGTCCTCAGATCAATAATCATAATTGTAATGATGCTCAATCAAAAAAAAACAAAAAACAAACAAAAGTGAGACTCGGCCTATGCCACAGCGTTTCGCAGACAGCTTGACAATTGATGCGGGGCACATCTGTAATTAACGTCTATTAAATCAGCGGTCATCTTCCGCACGCAATTTAAAGGCAATATTAGTGAAAGGTCGTCCACAAATAATGTCAGCGGTAGGCACGTCATACGGTGCTAAGCTGAGGGACCTAGAAATTGGAGTTTTTTCATGACATCGTATATGGACAACCCCTTGAAATGAAATTTGTTGTAATTTGGAATTTGGTTTTGCTTGTTTACTTTTGTGGTCCGTCTTTCTTTCTCTGAGTTTTTCATGAAAGATTGAAAGGCAATAAAGTTTAGTGAGGCGAGGGATTAATTTAAAGATGCATTTTGAAAGAAACTTGTGGACTGGATCTCGATATTTAATCTGCTGCTGCGCTAAATGGGAAGATGCAGTGAAGCAAAAATAAATCGACTTATCTGTACCTGTTAGTTGACTTGTCTTAATTATTTTGTGTGGGCCTACTTAAACAAACGCAAAGCGATGGACGGCGACGAATTAAGGTGGTTATTTGGAGAAGTAGGGAAACACGATGGAAATCGTGTAAATGGAAATTAATTGAATTCATTGGCAGCAGCAGAATTTAAGACGGCGACGGTGACGGCGACGGGACGAGGAGTCTCGCGAGTGGAAGTGGAAGTTGAAGAACCGGAATTTACGACCAACAACAACAACAACAACAACAACTTTCACAACCACAACCACCGCAAATAATCCCAAACAAATGCACAGGCAAATGCAGTTACACGGTTCATTTCATTTAAATTCAGAGCAGGAGCCAATTCCCAATCATTCCCACCACTCAGCTAAATCAATAGGCAATCAGACAAATCAGCTGTTCATCCAAATTACACAGATCATCGCTCAAGTTTAATCATGGCCTTTTTTAAACTTTATTAGTTTTAAATTTAAATCGTTAGTAGTAACAGATGCGTATTTACATACGAATTAAATTATTAAATACCTACCTATAAGGATATTATTTGCAAGGGGCAGTGCATAAATTACATTTGCAAAAAATTGTGTTGATATATGTCAACCTATTTTGTAAGTGAGGGATTGTCCATAAATGACGTCATCGGTAGAATCACTAATGACATCCCATGTTGAAGACAGTCATTATGGCGGGCATCAGCACCTGAACCGACATTTCTGAATACATCATTTATGGACGATCCCTTAAGCATTGGACTGAGCGATAATGCGTTATTTGTAATATTTTGTCTGTGAAGAACCAAAATGACCCATATCCATTTTTAGTCCAAAACAAAATCCACAATTTACAGAAAAAATTAAAATAACATGTTCATATGAAAGCATGTAAATAGAACCTTATTGTGCATTTTTCAAAAAACAAAAACAAGTAAACACAATATTTTGCACTTTTGAAAAACATGTAAATAAGAAATTTTACACTTTTTTAAAAAACACTTAATTACAACATTTTGCACTTTTGAAAAACATGTAAATAGGGCAATTTGCTCATTTTAGAAAACATGCAAATTGAACATTTTGCACTTTTCAAAATCATGTAAATAGAATATTTTGCAAATTTCAAAATGATGTAAATAGAGCATTTTGCACTTTTGAAAAACATGTAAATAGAACAATTTCCTCATTTTAGAAACTCGAGATTAGCATTGTAAGCATGAGTCTTATTTACTGTCTTTTTTTTTTAACATAGCTCATTTTGATTCTAGCATAAATTGGAAATGCATCATTTTGGTTCTTCACACACGATTTATTTCGCTTGACTTTTGACGGTTAATTTTGGCATTTAGAATGTTCGCTCGATCCTTTCCCAATAATTAGAAATGTTGTGTAAAGGTTAAGATTTTTGTCTTAGAATTGAACACGTCTGCCGCGGGATAAATCTCATGAATCTTTAGACAGATGTTGGTCTGGTTCTGGTTCTGGTTCTGGTTCTGTGCGGTGATGCTGGTCTTGGCCGTAGTTGTGGTTGAGATCGTTTTGTTCGTTGCAAGTGCGAATGTTCGCAGAGACTGGAAGGAAGGGGTGTCAAGTTAATTGGGCTACATTCACCTTCATTTTTATGCAAATTCGCAGCCATCCTCCTACACTTCGCTACATCCTCTCATTTCTCAGTAATCTCCTTCAAGATTTTAACAAAGAACCAGTTTCTTCGTCTTCTGCTTTCTTGACCAACGGCCAACAATTCTTTCTTGCGTCCCTTTTAGCAGTGCACTGGGTGTCATGCAAAGAAAGGAGCGACACTCTTATCTTTAGTGAGGGGGGGGGGGGTGTTGGTTCTGGTGTTGGGGTGGGGGTGGGGTAGCCGTTTGCACTCCTGGCAGTACAACTTTGAAACAGCTGTTCAGCTCGAGTGATCGGCCAATGATTTGAAGAAGCATTATTGTAATTCCCAATTCAAAATTTAAATTTTGCCTGTAATAATATTGCTAATTTAATATGGGTAATTTGATAATGGGAAATTGTACAACGAAAATGCAAAGTGCTTTAAGACTCGTCTGTCCACTCAGCCGACCAAATTATAAAAAAAAGTCGAGTCTGTCTCGAGTGGTTCACTTCTCAGGTTAAAAGCATCTCACAGTCACTTTGTGTGCAGTCTCCACAGTTGAGACGACCACTTTATCCCTATCGTTATCCTCGTAAGTCATTTTTGTGTGTATTTGCTAAGGGAGGGTCCATAAATGACGTCACCAAAATTTAAACTCTTCTACGACCCGTCATCAATTTCACATTACATAAACTGCTGTCTTGGACATGACGTGGTATCAATACCCAACTCATCATACATGTGACATCATTTGTGGAAGATCCCTCCCTACAATATAGATTATGTCTGTGATAAAGCCAAAATGCTGTTTGTAAAAACGGGAAGGAAATGATACAGAAAAAAATGGGGAACGAAGAAGGAAACGTGAGTTTTGTAATTTTATTTGATTGTAAAGCGGAAAGAGGTGGAGGAGGGGGTGGGAGGGGGGAGTTTGGCTGCGGGACACTTTTGTATTCTCACCATTTGAAGAGGTTTTATTTCTTTTATTTCTTTGGTTTCATGATGCGTATGTATTTACTGCAGTTCTTATGGGGAAGTAAAAAGGTGTAGATTATTGGGGCTGGAAAAGACGTTTGTTAAGGACGAGAGACTTTGGGTCTCCGTCCAGTCCAGTGGCGGAGCCAGGATCTTTTCGAGGAGGGGGGGGGGGCAGTTTTAATTAGCTACCTTGGCCCCTATCTCCTCAATTGTAAAAAAGTTCCTTCTGGGAGGGGAAGGGCTAAAGCCGGAAGCCCCCCTTCTAGAACCGCGACTGCCTCCGTCTAATTTGTATTATTCCACCGACGCATTGAGTGCTGAGCGTTGGACGGGGAGCAGGTGGTGGTTGTTGTTGGGTCGTTGTCGTTGTGGCTCTCGTTCCCAGGATGAAATATGCAGCGTTTCCGTTCGAATTTAAAGTGGAGCTCAGTCAATCGCCATGAGGCTCCTGAGGCAGAACAAAAGCTGAAAATCCCTTTAAAACCCTCACTTCCGCTCCCTCCACCCCCACCCCACCCCACGCCCACACTTCACCCTATGCCATTCTACCTGCCTCCTGCCTTATGCTAATATTCCCACTCAACGGAGACAAATGAGTCCCATCAAAGAGGCATCAACAGCAACAGAAGAGGCACTGGTACTCGTCCTCTGGGGACGTGCACAAATTACGTGGATTGTTTTTATTCTGGTTTCGAATTGCTTGGTGGGCCGAGGCCGAGCTAGGCTAGTTAGTGTGATGAGTGTAGAGTCAAAATGGGGTATGTATGTCCAATTTAGGCCAGAAGCAAAATGAGTTATGTTGAAAAAAAGATGTGGGGAAAGAGAAAGACGTGGGATCAATACGTAAAATGGTAGTTGCGAGTTTTTGAAAAGTGTAAAATGTTTTATTTGCATGATTTTTAAAAGTTTAAATTGTTGTAATTACATGTTTTTGAAAAGTGTAAAATGATTAATTTACGTGTTTTTTGAAGAATGCAAAATATTCTATTTACATGTTTTTGGGAAAGTGTTGAATGTTTTGTTTTAATGTTTTTCAATAGTGCAGAATGGTCTATTTACAGGATTTGAAAAGGTGCAAAAACGCTCAATTTACATATTTTGGAAAGGTGCAAAATGTTCTATTTGCATGATTTTGAAAGCTCTAAAAATGAACATAAACCATTTTGAATCTTCACTCATAATAAAATGAAGAGGCAAAACGCATTAATCCTATACACTTTATCCATTGCACTTAGCGTGTTTTGCTAAAAACTCTTCGAATGTATTAAGTTATTATGTATAAACCAACTCATAAATGTTTCTAAAATTTTAAATCAGAGATTTTTGGCTACAACGTAATTTATGAAAGGCCCCTCGAGTGTGTAGATTGAATTCTTGTCTCATATAAATGTAAATAATGTTGAGTTTAAAATTGGCGTGACACCCTTCGCCTTCGCATCCTTTTTCCATCGCATCGCACCGTTTCGTCTCGATTCGTTCCGTTTCGTCCGTCCGTTCCGTCCGCCTTCCGCCTCCCACTTACAACAGTTCTCTGCCCATTATGTGCCCAGTATTATGCATTACCATTTCTGTGTGTGATGTGGACGGGGTGGGGGTGGGGGTGGGGCTTTTGGAATAATTGGAATAATTACAGAAGAAGAATAGGCGAGTGTGTGTGAGATGATTAGAGGCTCTTGTTGTGGTGGTTTTGATAGTTTTGTGTGCGGGGCGTGCCCCTCTCCACTCCGTTCCACTCTCCCACACACAACACACACAGTCAAAGTCACGCTACGCAAACCAGACGAACGCAACGTCTTCCACAGACAACCAAACATCTCCAAAAAAATATCTCAAAATTAAGCATCTCACAAAGTTATTTTCAACTTTCTTAAGGAGTCCAGTTTAAGTGCAAGTCTCAAGTTCCCAAAAAGTGGAGGGGAATAAACGAGAATAAAACGAGAATAAAATGGGAATTTCTGGTTTAAAACATTATTAACGGACTCTAAAATTACAGACGCAAACAGAGGCAGACAGCGTAGCAGACTTTTTACAGAAAAAAAATTAGGGTTCGTCCACCAATGACGTAACAAAAAATTTTGATTTTATTTTAGCACCCCCCACCCAGTAAAATAGCGTGAACCGTACTTCAATGCTTTAATACAGTGTTTTGAACTTCTGAAGCGCCCCTTTAAAGTAGATGACGTAGCTTGTGCATGGCCCCTCTACTGCATTCTGCTCTTCCATACCTTTTGACATGTTGAGTGGCTGCGTTGGTTCCCACGGACTAATCACTCCACTTCCGTTCCCACCTTCCAACTCCAAATCCAACCGCCGCCGTCCAAAAGTCCAAACAACTTCTTTTTCGTCTTGTTTTTTTCCTTACGAAATTCTTTAAACTTGGACTTGTTCCTCAGTCGTAGAATCGCTGCAGTGGAAACATTCCAGAGAAATAGAATCTTAAGCTTTAATTAGGGATCTTTCATAAATGACGTCTCGGGCAGAGTCAGTGAGCCTGCGTTGGTCTTATCGCTACGACATCATTAATGGACGACACTTTAGGAATAATGAAACATGCAAGAACTGAAGAGACGGATGAGAGACTCCCACAATCACAATTTACATCTCGCCATGAGAACCCAAAAAGTGAGAATCAAATCTCCCGCAGATTATCATTACGACGCACTTCAGCCACAACATTTTTAAAACAGATTTTTCAAAAAAGATGCGGTAAAAAATGTGGAATGAAATGCGACCAAAAGTTTTTGCATTTAATTCCCTTAATTCGACTTGACAACCGTCCAAGAAATTTAAGAGACGAATTAATCTCAGGATCTGTCCTCTGAGATTCTGTGAGATCTTTAAGAAAATTTGAGCATCTTCAAAACAGCTGACACGTGCCACACAACTACGCACTCTCTTGCTTTTTTTACGCATCTTTAAATTGAGCAAATAGAATCAATTGATTTGTGCATCATCAATCTCATCCTTTTACTGACAGATCCTATTCACGTGTCACGTGCCCCTTATGAGTCAGCTGACGTGCAGATCCTTCGCGAGATGAAAGTTGAGTTGTAAAAAAATGCTCAAAATGGACGTGACATTAATGAGATCGACTTTTGGTTTGGGACATGATCCAATTTTTAAAAACAAATTCATTTTTACAACAAGCAACACATAGAAATCAAAACCACAGTGGAAGTCACATAGAAATTGCAAAGGCACGAGCTGACAGGAAAAAAATGAATCTGTGTGAGATGAAGTTTCCAATTTAGAGAACACATCTCCTCAACGTTCTCAACTTCCACACACAGAGATCATTTATTTTTATTTCCATCTCTCTCCATGCCCCCGTCGTTGCTTTCCCGTGGCTCCAAGTGGCGCCGTAGGAATCGTTGCGTGAGTCACTCATTACGCTCAAATTTGATTTCCCATGTTTTCCTCATAAACCAAATTACTCAGAGGCAAATAAAAAAATTACAAAAAAAAATACAGAATAGAAAAAACGAGACGAAATTGACGAAAGGGAAAGGGACGCTCAGATATGTAACGTTTTATTTTCTTTGTTGAGCCTCGTCGTCTGTGAGTCATGAATGAGATCAGCTGAGTGAGTGAGCGATTAAGAAAATGATCTGCAGATACAAAGCGTCTGGATCACCACAAAGGAACATTTTAAAACTGTGGGCAAACGGGAAAAAAATGGCCTTTCTAAAGTAATTGCGGATTATTTTATTATATTGAGCTGAATCATGTCCACGTCGTTTCGTTTTCATTCAGCCATTTTACACACACTAATTACTCCCATTTCTTAAAGGCGGTAGGGATCGTTCACAAATGACGTCATTTAAAAATACTACATTTTTATGACCCTATGACGATGACCCCGCTGTTTTATCAGCTTAGCCATCAAGTAAATGGCTAGCTGAGCCAAGGGGACCCATTGGCCCTAATATCGATGACGTCATTTATGGATGATCCCTTACATTTGGTTTGCATTATCCCAACACTACGGAGCGCTTGACAAATTGGAATATTGTAATTAATTCAATAAATGAGGAGACAGGTACGAAGTCGTACCACCGTTCCCATTTGCCTTTGTTTTAATCCCATTTAAAAAAAGCGCCAAATATTTTCAATTTAAATGTCCACATTTTTCAGGGCAAATCGATTGAGGGCAAATGTCTAATTAAAAATGGAATGTCAAATTCTGCAAAGTTCCAAATGTATCAAAAGTTAAAAGCTTACAAGTTAAAACTTGGAAGGAAATACAAAGGGGACGTCCATCAATGACGTTAAATAGATAAGGGAGGGAGGTGTGAGATGAAAATGACCCCTGTTAACTTACTTAGTATGACGCTACATTGTGGAACTGCTAAAGTAAGGAAAGGAGAAAGGGGATAAGAAAATAGTCAATGTTTTTACCAACCGTCATTGATGGACGACCCTTTAATGCGTCCTTTGTATATGCTTAAAATGTAGAATTGATGAGTGTGTGTACGGGGGTCAAAATAAAGTGCGTGTCAAAAATTTCAAAAAAGTGAAAAGAAGGCTAAAATAGAAAACGAGAAATGGAGATTGTGACCTTGCGACCTTGGCAAGAGTTGGACTTTTTTTTTGACAGACTTTTATGAGTGCATCTTGAGATCACAAGTCTCGAGGCATCCACCAACCACATCACATCTCTTAAGATCTTTTCTTGAAGAATTTCTTTTTCTGTCAAGAAAAGTTGAGATTTTTTTTAATGTGAGTCAATGTGGAAATCTTGATGAACTTTGACTTTCGAGTCTTGCCTGTCGCTTTGGGGGATGAGAAAATCTGTGGATTTGGAGGGAGATGTGGATGCGGATGAAGATGAAGTTGAGGATCATTTGTTATATTGTGACTTTTGTGACTTTGGCAAAGTTTTTGGGATTTGTTCCAAATCCAAATCTCTCTTCTGTCTCCATTCACATCTCTATTAATCTAACGTGAGAGATGCACTCGCAGGATGAAGAGATCCATTATTTACAATCTGCTCGGTTAAAGATTTAACAGCAGATGCTGTACTGTAAAGTACGTAAAATATGGGATGCTTCCTTATGCAAATTAATTTTTTTTTCATTTTCGTTGACCTGTCAACTCGTCACAGTTTTCGTTTTCATCTTCAGAAGATTTATTTTTTGAGCGAGATCTCATCGTAAGAAATGTCAATACAAAGTTAATGGTAATTAAATGGCTATTTTTCCTGCTGTCATCTGTACAGTGTGATCTGCGTCATCTTCCCAGAATTGTGCAGTACAATTTTGAACTTGATCTTGAGATTTCTTCTCTGGACACAGATGCTTTGGGATATTTATTTTCCCAAAACAAAAAGAAACCACAGAGCGTGGAGCGGAACTTGTGGAACTAATTGTAAAAGATTAAAGATGCGGATAAAGATGACAGATGCGGATTTCCGTGAATTGTTGTGAAATCCCTAAAGTCCATATTTCCTCTGTGAATCAGTCAAAATCTAAATCATCCGCAGCAAATCCAAATGATCCTTTTCTCACAGTCAAAAAACCACATTAGAGCATTTTCGTTAGGAGTCGTCCATAAATGATGTCATGGACTATTGATGGTAGGTGAGTTCCGAAAAGAATGATAATTTGAGTGACATCATTTATGGACCACCCCCCACTTTTTAATTCGTTTTATTTACTTTATGAGATTTTTTCATATGAATATTTTGTGGTTGGTTCTATTGGATTGAAGATGCGGAATGGAGACGAAGACGATGGGAAGATGTGTAAATTGTTATTGTGCGTTTCAAATTTAGAATAAATCTACAGATGCCATGCGAAGAAGCAGTCAACTAAATAAATGATGCACATTAAAAATTAAATTGTCGTAAAAAAAATCATTTTTATTTGAAAAGAAAGGATCTAAAGACAGCGTGTAAAAGGGGATCACATTTGTCTTAGAAATCCTGGGAAATTATCGTAATATTTCCATCTTTCACTTTGCAGACCAGATAACCGTCCCGTCGTAATCGTAACCGTAACCGTTAACGTGGCCATAAACGAAAATGATACAAATCGTAATAATAATTGTAACGTAACCGTTTTGACTGTTAATTGACTGTAGCAGCCTCAACTGTTACGGTTATGCGGTTCTGTGATCCTCTGCATAATAAAGTGGTGGGTTATTGGATATTGGATTTAGCGTAATGTAAATGATCTTAGGGAGCGAGCATAAATTACGTGGTACGTTCTTTTCTTGAGGAGTGATAGTGGTTCAAGCTGCCTATCTTTTTACATGAGCGTACATACCAAAAAAAGAAGGTGCGGGGTAGGGTACAAAATTTTTGACCTTTCTTCAAAGTTATTTATGCGCGCTTCTTTCACAGATCACTTGGAAAAACAGATCATCTCTCATCTCCATAATGATCATGATGTTAATGTTAATAATGGAGTGAAGGGGCAACTCTCACCTTTTAAAAATGAATATTCAGAATTTAAAAGTATTTCTTTTGCAATTCTCAATTAAACTCCCAGGAAATATTTTTGTACTGTTTACAATTGCAAATTGTGAATTGGTAATGCCCGCGGTTAATTCAGTCGCAGCAATGCTAATAATTAGCGTAAGGGGTCATTTAAAAATGACGTCACAAACTGAAATGCAATGTTGACTTATGCTCACACCCTAAAATCTAAGAATCTATCGTGAAATATCTGTAAAAGGAGGGGGGCTTGTTTTACGAGGCTTAAAATAACGTGTGGAATGACGTCACTTGTGGACGACCCCTTGGACATAGATGTGTTTTCAAATCGTATAACTTTGAGTGAGAGGGTGAGCGAGGGCTGAAGTGTGTCATTTGAATAAATAAATAAAATTTATTTGTGAAGTCATTACATCACGAGAGGCGAGACGCGAGACGCAGACAGATGATCCCTCACTCCATTAATTAGCACTTAAATTATTTCCGTTGATTTAATTCGTAATTAGCCATTCACATGGTTCATTAATTAATATGCAAATTTTTAATGCTTATGGAGAGGAGATTAAAGTTAAAAATAGATAAATCTAAAAAAAAAAAATGTGTGACTGTTTAGTGGGTGGATCTTCTGCCTAAAACGTAAAATGCGATCTGCTTAATTTCCCACAAAATTAGTTTTCCATTTGGAACTGTGTTCTGTGCTTGCCTAACAAAAATAATGAAATGAACAAATAGAAATAGATTTGACGAATGTATGTTTAGCCTCAGAGACGTAGAGAGATCACCTTTCCGCCTTTCCTTTTCACTGACTTGATCCGCATTGTAGATGTGGAAACTTGGAATGGGATCGTCCATAAATAACGTTATCAGTATCAGTAAGTAGTGTCAGTGGGGCTAATTGGTTAGTCTGCAGTGTAGGTAATTTATTCTAGGCAAAATTTTCTATGTACACGTTTCTTGAAAATAGCAAAGTGTTCCATTTACATGTTTTTGAAAAGTGCAAAATATTCTATTTACAAGTTTTTGAAAAATGCAAAATATTCTATTTACAAGTTTTTTGAAAAGTGCAAAATGTCCTATTTGTATTTTTTGAAAAAGGTCTAAAATGTTCTATTTACATGTTTTGAAAAAGTGCAAAATTTTCTATTTACATGTTTTTGAAAAGTGCAAATTGATCTATTTCCGTATTTTCAAAAAGTGCAAAATGTTCTGCTCACACGTTTTTAAAAGTGCACTAAATGACATACCATGTTAAAGATAGCCATTTATATGCAATGATTAACCTGATAACAGGGGGTTTTAAAAATCGTAGCTTTTGAATGACATCATTTATGGAGGATCCCAAAGTAAATCAGTGTCCGTCCAAATGATCGTAAATGAACGGGATAAATCCAAACAATAATTTCCAGCGTATTTACCATCCAGCTCAGATTTCATCCCAATCTGCTGACTCATCTCTGATCCTGATCCTGAGTCATTCTCCAGTCACATGCATGGCAATGCCGAAGCACAGAACGTTACCCTTGAGCCATGGTCCATGTCCGTGTCCGTGTCCGTTTCCGTGTCCGTGACCACGAAAGCTCCAATTTCGATCTGCCCTCCAACTCTGCATCTGCATCTGGATCTCCGGCAACTTAATCCTCCGCCTTCCAATCTCCATCTCGATTTTCGATCTACTCCAAACAAAACACACGTGGAGAAAAGTTGTAATTACATCTGTCCAAATCCTGCTTGCTACAGGGTGCCACGGAGTCTTGACCCCCACTCATGTCTTTACAGATTAATTGCTTATTAGCAGTTTTGCATGTAGTGAGTGAAGAATCAAAACTGCATGTCTCTGTTTTTAGCTTGAAATAAAATGCACTTTCTGCAGAAAATATTCAAACATCATCATTGTTAATGCATATGAAAGTGGAATATTTGGCATTTTTCAAAAAATTGGAAATAAAACAATTTGCAATTTTTGAAAAATTGAAAATAAACAAATTTGCACTTTCAAAAAACTGTAAATAACACAATTTGTACCTTAAAGAAAAGTGAAAATAAAAAGATGTGAGCTTTTTCAAAAAGTGTAAATAAATAAATTTGCACCTTTTTAAAAACGTGCAATTAAAAGAATGTGCACTTTTTTAAAACGTGCAAACAAAACGATTTGCACTTTTTGAAAATTGCAAATAAAGCGATTTGCAATTTTTAAAAAGTGTAAATAAAACATTTTGCACTTTTCAAAAGCAAATAAATAAAAAGTGTAAAAATTTTCCCAAACACACGTAACGTAAATAAAGCGTTTTGGTAAATGCAAAAACGGGTAAATAAAAAAGATAAGAGAATTCGTAAGGAGGGGAAGATGCAGTAGGACCCTGTAGAGCAGGAGCGAGATGAATGCGAGATGAGGAGATGCGGAGATGAGATTAGAGATGAGAACATCCAAAAGCCAACACCTCATAAATCTCATTACATCTCCTCAGAAAGTCAGAAACCAGACAAAAAGCAAATCAACTAATCACCAAAATGAGCAGATCACGTTTCATTTTTCAATTACCAGAGACCAACGCGTTCACTTGGCTACGAAATGAGATGAGATGAGATCACAAATTAACACACAGGGACACAGATCAGAATCACATTTCAGCATCTCTTCATTCGCTCCCCGTCATCATTAGCATTGTCCATTCCTTGTTATGTAATTGAACGTGAATTAATTTGCATACAACCAATTGCAATTTTTTATAATTTCAATATTTCGCCTTCGCCAAAATCGTCAATCTCCAGCTTCCAGCAGATGACATATAAAAACTAATTGCAAATTTTTCGCACTCTCCAATTAATTCCTAATGGCAATTGGCAAAAAGATAAAATTCCCGAATCGGGGAATTACAGTGATTATCTTCCCTCATCTTCCCGCATCTTTTTTACGACATCTCTAATGATCCCAATTAATTCCCCAATCAAATCTCTGCTACAGTTCGAAGCCCCCAATTAATTCAATTAACACCACGAGACATTGAGTTACGAAGTTTGCAATTAACCTTCTGCGTCCACACGCGTCTCATTTTTATCCTTCATCTCCGCATCCGGATCAACGTCTTTCATTTCTAATAATTTTTCCATTTAGGGGAAGTACATAAATGATGTCATCGAAAAATTAACATTTGTATTTAGGGCTCTACAACCCCCCTGTCATTAGCTTCACCAATGCATAAATGGCATATAGTCAGTGCCAGTGCGAGACTAGAGCCACCCACCCACCCCAGCAATGACATCATTAGTGAACGACCCCTTATCCTTCATTACCTAATTACAGATTACAATGATTACATTACATCCATTAGAACCAGGTAGTATCTGCAGAAACTTAATAGAAACAGAGTATTTTTAGGAATTCCCAATAATTGCGGACATTCAAAGGTCCACAGGGACACAGAGTCCAGAGATGTAATCCAAGAGCATCATAAAAGATGCGGATGCGGAGAAGATGAGAACAAATCTCGAATTTATTTGTCAATCGCCAATGTCAAAGTCAATGTCAATGTGGAGGTTGGAGGTGAGATTTATTTGCACCGCTTTATTGTGCCATTTATTGCGTCCGCAAAATGAGCGAATTTGAACAATTTTCAATTTAGGGATCGTCCATAAATGATGTCAATGATTACGCGAGTAGGTCCCTGGTTAGGTATTACACTATATGCTACATTATACTAAAGATAGATGTTTACGTAATGTTAAAGTGACGACGGGGGGTGGGTGGCTACTAAAATATTGATAGTTTGGATGATATCATTTATGGACCATCCCTTATAGAATATTTTAGAGCAAAAAGTAGGGCGAATTTTTATGGAAAGGAAAAACATTTATAAAATAAAAAATATTGCGTAGTAGTGAAAATATTGCGTTAAAAATTGACAATTATTAAAGCGGCCTTGATTCTTGAGTTGGGCGTACGTCGTTAAATAAATAAGGGGGCGTCCATAAATGATGTAATTAAAAACCCTCAATTTGTATGACGCTATGACGACCCCGCTGTCAACAGCCGTCAACCATTGCATAAACGGATGTTTTGAACATGTTATCTTGAGTGCATCTACTCACCCTGCCCATGACATCATTAATGGATGATCCCTAAAATAAAAATGAATTAATAAACCTATGCAAATAAATGAGGCATGTTGTGCATTCCAAAATCCACAAAATTATGTCATTTCTCTATTAATTTTTTTTATGTATTTTGATCTCTGGTTAATTTGCATGGCACAAGGTACAGTCTAAAATCTGGAGGAAGTTTCCCATTTATGGCGTACAGGTGCGAAATTTGATAATTTTAGGCGTATCTACTAAGGGAGCGTTCACAATTGATATCATCATTTGTGTAGGTAGCTTAATACTTAGGTGACGAGGAGTGTGGTAGGACAGGAACTTTTCCACATTTGATGACATCATTTATGAACGCTCCCTGACTGACTAAATAGTGTGAACTGTTGTATTAATTTCGAATAGGAATGTTATTTTTATTCCTGTTTGCTTTTTTTTCGAAGTATAATTTAATGTGTGGTTCTTTGATGTGACCTTGTTTTGTATCGTAAGTGCGAGGAGCGCGAGTTTAAATGTCACGAAGGTTTCTCAAGATTTTGACTCACACGTCTTGAATTGCAAATGTGTCGTGTGGCTGGAGGCTAAGAGCGTTAGAGGCATCGTTTGCATTGCATTGGAATAATATTTCATTGGCGCAGGTGACAGACGGCGGATGAGGCTGACAGTGACACATTTCTTGTACGGTGTTAAATGGTGGGGAGTGAGTTTGGCGGTTAATCTCTCTTCTGACCTTTACACTGCTAATCACCTCCACTTGTAGTCCGTTCGCAGTCCGTCCATTTCTTATTATGATTTCTTGTTATTTGTGTGAAGAATGTGGCGGGAAAATATTTATTTGGTCGCCAATAAATAAACAAACGCGAAGGTCGCTTCTTCCATGTTCATTTTATTTCACTCTTTCTTGAGGCCGTTTTCCATTTCCCACTTTGACTTTGTTCTGGGGGAACGTTCATAAATGACGTCACGAATAATGGGTCTACTTGGATAATAAGGATATCCAATTTTAAACATAGCCGTTAGAAATTGCCTATAGAAATTGGAATATTTCCATGACGTCATTTATGCACGACCCCTTACTAATAAATGCACAGCTCCATTCCCGACGATTCTACTTGCGAAAATTAGTCACAGCTTATAGTTAGTAATTCATGTGGACAGGCACACAACAGACTTCATAATGTCTCAAGGGGTCGTCCACAAATGGTGTCGTGTCATAATTTGGAATAGGGGAGGGGCTAGAGGCTAGAGGTAGTGCAAATGTTCCTTTTCTCATCTTTGCCAGATTTAAGACATCTAGTATAAAATGTGAGGAAGAATTTTTGAGGTTTTGGAATGATGTCTTTTGTAAATAGTTTGAACTCCCCCACCCGCTGCGGGTGTCTCTGATTAATTACGCTCATAATTGCCTACACATTCTTGCCCTTTGTTCTCCGCGTCTTGATTAATCACCGCTCCTTTCCTGTCCCGTACACTTTTGGGCCATGGAATGGATGTGTGCAGAATTACAGCGTCTTTATTTCGGGATATGGGAGTTGGAAATAGATTAGGAGACGTGTCACATGGGTGGACTACAAAGGGACGTCGGAAGGCGGCTCGTAAATTAGACACAAAGACGCGAGAACGGAAAGTGAAAGATGCGAAAAGTCTGAGCGGAAAGTGGTATGTAACTGTCGTGTGATGCAATGGAATGGAATGTGGTGGGGGTGTGGCTATGCGACGAACGAGGTGGTGATGCGTGAAATGGATTTGAAATCAAGGGAATCGTCCAACCGTGAATTTTGTTTTATTGGCAAGATCCAATGTGCGTTATTATCCTGTGGTCAACATTTTGTTTATTTGTTTGTGGGCTTCTTATCCCAGGCTTCCCAGGGTCACATTTTAAATTTAGTAAACAAATTCAAATTTATTTTTTGCGCGCTTTTTTAAATTGTGCATAGTGGTTGGCGATGATCGAAATGCTAATTAATAGCATGGGCATAGCTAATTAATATCGTCGTCTGTGAAGAACCAAAATGACCCATTTCCATTTGTAGCTAAAAATAATATCTACAAAATTATTCAAGCATGTCTTGAAATCATTTAAATACAACATTTTACACTTTTCAAAAACATGGAATTAGAACATTTTACACATTTTTGAAAACATGTAAATAGGACATTTTACGCTTTTCAATAAATGTTAATTAACATGTTCTGCATGTTTCTCATTTTATTTTTATGGCATAGCTCATTTTGACTGTAGCTTAAATTGAAGATGGGTCATTATGGTTCTTCACACACGACATGTTCAGTTTAAAGTTTTTACAAATTAAAAAATATAAAATTAATTAACAGTAAATTAAATATAAAATTAGAGATTCATTAGATTTGAACTTTTTCGTGTCTGCTTACGATGCGATGTACGTGATAAAAGTTGACGGTCCACGATTGATTCTCGCCTTTAATTAAATTCCATTGCATCTGTGTTGTTGGGAAGATCTGTGGATGTGGACGACACGCATCTGTTTGAGAAGATGGAGATGATGAAATGAGAAGTGCCTTTAAATTGTTGTTTATTCTCTTGACGTGTCTCGGTTTCGAGTGGAGTGCTTCGTATTTTGAAACTCTTTTTGTGGCTGAGATGAGAATGGGAAGATGGTGAAGATGATGAAGATGCGGTGGATAATCTGTGTGGTAGTATGTAGATGATGGGATGGGGATGGATGGGAAAAGTCTCACGCTCCTCGTCCACTCCACTAAATCTCGTCTCATCTCACGAGACTCGCAGAGATTTTCAGTCTCCGATTCCAGTTTCTCGCATAATTTTACACGTTGGGTTTCCTTTGGTGAGACTGAGACTTTGCGTGAAAGCGAAACAAAAGAATTGTTGACATTCAACAAACTCTTCTCAATGTTTCATGTGTTACGAAATTGTTATGAAAGATTGGAAAGATGAAATAATGGAATTAGTTGGAACATTTTCAAATTTGGGAGATGTAACACGAACGGAACGTGTGCACGTGCTCTCGTCAGTCTCATTTGCACCTCATCGTTTCCAATCTCCAATGCTCACTTTTTTATCTCATCTTTGGTTCACCTTTATCTAAAGCCACACACTTGGCAGAGTCATTCGGACTTGGGAGTTGTACGCTTTTAAAATGATGTCAATTTAAATACTGAGTTCATTTTACTTTTTCAAAATCGTGTAAATAGCTCAATTTGCGCTTTCAAAACAGCGTAAAACGGGCACTTTGAACTTTCAAAAGCGTATAAATTCTACATTTAGCACTTCTAAAACAGTGTAGATAGTTCATTTTGCACTTTCAAAATCGCGTAAATGGCTCATTTTGCACTTTCAAAACTGTGCAAATAGATCATTTTGCACTTTCAAAATAGTGTAAATAGCTCTTTTTGCGCTTGTCAAATCGCGTGAATGGCTCATTTTGCACTTTCAAAGTGGTGTAAATAACTCATTTTGTACTTTTAAAACAGCGTAAAACGCACACTTCACACTTTTAAAATAGTGTACATAGCTCAGTTTTTACTTTCAAAATTGTGTAAATAGTCCATTTTGCACTTTCAACCAAAGTTTCAACGCACGTCCCAGCCAAATCTCGTAGCTCAGATTTCCGTTTTCGTTCCAAAATAATTTGAATTTCAAAATAAATCAACAAATAACGGAAATTTACTTACCACTTAAATATGCTCGAACAATAAAATCTTCCAAAAAATGTCAAAATAATATCAGTCAAAATGCCAGTCAAAATATTTACCGTCATTTCTACGAATCAGATTCGTTCTGACAATGTGCTAATTACTCGCTATTTCTGAAACCGTTTAAGCCCTCCGCCCTACATTACTGAATTCAGATTCTCTGATAAAAATGGAATATTACAAAATAATATGCAAAGGATGAGGGGTCGCTCACAAATGACGTGATCTTCATGGGTCCATTTTTTCTACAGATGACATTCCAAGTTAAATATTACGCCACTTAAGCAATGGTTAAGCTCATTAAAGACAAAGGGGGGCATAATATAGGGTTATAAAAATAGAAATTTTTGGACGACGTCATTCCTGGATGATCCTTTAACTAATAATGCGAAATGCGAATGCAATAATGCTAACAATAATTGTACGGCATTCAAATCAGATTACGTACGCTCACCCACCGCCACAAAACAGCTGTAAGAATGCCAACTGCCACCACAGCTCAGCGTCTCTTGCAACTCTGTGGCTCGCCTATAATCTGCACACAATTAATCCGCAACATGATCTCCACTTTATTAAGATGCAAATCCGTCCATTCAAAATAAATCGCTAATTCTCCTTTTAAATCCGTTTGTTCCCAAAATATTGCGCTGTCATTTGATTTGAATAAAGGTGAAAATATGTTAAACATTTTTATTCTTCTGACTGCGCAGAATCAGACTTTCGATCTACACACAATGCAACTAACTTCCATTTGATTCCAAACATTCCGCATTGTGATTTGCACATTTAACTCTGTTCACTGCGGATTCTGAAGGTGTGTCACTCCTCTGTCAATTAACATTATTCCAATTCAAAAACATTTCTAAATTCCCCGTCAGCCGTCAGTCCATCGCCATATCTCTTCATTTCACATGCTTGGGGGTCGTCCATAAATGACGTCATCAAATACTGAGCCTGGTACTAATAAAATGGAATGTTAAAGATACATTCTAAACTGATACCATTGGAATGGAGGGGGGGGGGTGTTCTAAAAAATG
Organism: Dicyrtomina saundersi; assembly: GCA_034695245.1. Classification (NCBI taxonomy): domain Eukaryota; kingdom Metazoa; phylum Arthropoda; class Collembola; order Symphypleona; family Dicyrtomidae; genus Dicyrtomina; species Dicyrtomina saundersi. Next base: position 34,189 of record JAQFZE010000028.1, read on the forward strand.
GGTAGTTTGAATGACATAATTTATGGACCACCCCTCACACACATGCACTTTACATAGGATGGGAGCGCCATTCCTTTTTAGCACACACACCGACCACCGTCTCCTATATTTTTTTTGCACAGTGGGGAATGAAAGTGGAAATATGCAAATATGCGAATTATTCAATTAGGCGAATTATGCAAATTATGTAAATATATGGGAATGGGATTCTTATCAAAACTCTGTGTGCAAAATTACTTTGCAGATTCTTTTGATTTCCAAAAGTTTCAATTTACTCAGAATTTTTTTTTCTCTCAGAATTATTCAGTTACAGAAAAAAAAGTTTGCATTTTGTTTCCACGAGCCACATGTGTGTGTCTTTCATTTGGATGAGTTTGCGTGTGGAAAGTTGCATAAGCGAATCTTGTCAAGAAGAAGATGAAGGAGATGCAGAAGACAGTGGAGATGACATGAGCATCTGAGATTATTTCCAATTACAGATCAGATTCCTTAATCAAAGAAACATATGGGATGACGAAATTGAGATAATCTCACGCAGTCACTTAACGAAAACTTAAAGAAAAAATGAGTGTCAGGTGCCGTAGCCGCCGTAGTGAAGGACACTTAAATGGCAAAAATAAAGTGATAATAAAAAATGTGTAGATGTTGATTATTGAAATTAGCGAAATTAGAAATAAAGATGTTCCCTTTTGCACCTTCATCTCTCAATTAGCAGTAGAATCCCAAATGCTTTTCAGATCATGAAGGATGAGTTTTCTGATAGGAGATTAAATTGGCAAATTGGTATTTAGTAGGGACAATTAGGCAGGGGAGATTAAGTGGGAGGCGTGCACAAAAGATATAAAAGCAAAAGGAAACAACTGTAATTTACTACACAGAAATAAACGTGTTAACAAGTACACAATAAAAACAACAACATTTACAGGAGATTCCAATCTGAGAAGGATTGAGGAAAACATGTCACATTTTATGCAAATTCGCCATTTTGCTAATCTAAAAAATGAGTCCAAATATTCTGACTGTGAATGGAGGTGGAGATGTGCCAGGAAATTATCTGTAGAGGAAATGTATTTTTCTTATCCTGTTTTAATTTGACGTATCTACAGTCACGAGGGTCTCTTCTAAGAAGTCTGGTTCATAACGTGAGGGGAGGCTTAGCGTAGGGGTCACCCATAAATCACTCTAATAATGATCTAATTAATTTCTGTTTTTTTTCATTTTTTATTGCGTTGACAGAAATAGTAAAGAATTTCAAATTGGATATAACATTGGATTTTTAAAGGAGAGCGGGGTCCCCCCTTCCTTCACAGAGAGAAACTCAAGTCGCTGTAGAACTTGTTACATGTTTAAAATTAAGTAGGCAGAACTACTGTGACAGATCAGTGTGTTTAGTATTGTGATTTTGAATTTATTCTATTTATGCATTTTTAAAAATTGTAAAAAGTTGTATTTGGGTGTTTTTGAATAGTGCAAAATTAACTATTTACATGTTTTTAAAAAATGGAAATTGTTTTATTTGCATGTTTTTGAAATGTGTCAAAATGTTCCATTTATACGTTTTTGAAAAATGTAAATTTTACTATTTAGATTTTTTTGAAAAGTGCATTATATTTTATTTATATGTTTTAAAAAAAATGCAAAATCTTCTATCAACTTGTTTTTGAAAAGTACAAAAATGTTCTATTTACACGTTGTAAAAAAGTTCAAAAATGTTCTATATATTTACCTATATTTAAAAAGTGCAAAAGGCTCTATTTACATGTTTGTGCTTGCGTGTTTACATTGTTTTAAAAACAAACAATCAAATGCCGAAACTGAGACGATAAACATTTGGCGGGGGTTTCAAATTTTTCAAAAAAAAACTCTGGAAACCTGCCTAAAATTCTCCTTGCCTCCTCCTACTAAAAGCACATTATGTTTTGCAATTTCCCATTTTTCTACGTGACTTACTGCTATTGATGGCCTGTAAAAGAGCGAGATGAAAGATGAAGATGCGGGGATTGACATGGATGTGGATTAGATTGGAATAGATGTGTTTCTTATTATTGGGATGAGGAGCCACTTGAGATGATTTAATGATCCCATCGTCCTCATTCCACATTTAATTATTCTTTTAAATACTTTTAATCTGGGTGCGTGTCTCTGTGCAAAATGTAATAAATCCCAAGATCTCAACTATGACTTCATCCCACGTACGCCACGGGCCAACAACATCTGCTCCTTCTTATCTTCAGAGATCTCCTCCAAAAAACATGCAGAGAATTTAGAGATACAACGAGAATAGCTTAGTTGGTGGGGCAATGAACGACCCTCTCACTCATCTCGCCAAAAAACAAAGAAACGCACAAACAGACACCATTTAATCTCTACAAACACACACACTAAAAAATCACATCTTTAAAAAAAAGGGGAGAGATACGTTTATTACGAAACCCAGAAAGATAACGCATCTCCCAACACACTGCACTACATAGAACCACATGTACAGAGCTAAAAGGGTGAAAATGCGATCCACAAATTAATTAGCACCCAACACTCCCCCATATTAAAACGCATTCAAACCATTCAAATTAATTAAACAACAGACACACAGCCCAACTACAGTGTAAGGGATCTTCCATAATTGACGTCGTAGGTAGGGCCAAAGCCATTTTGAAGCAATGGTCAAGCGGGATCAGATGGTCCTACACTTAGGAAAATTTCGCTGACATCATTTATGAACGACCCCTAATAAAAAAAAGTTGGAAACTTTTAATTGTGCCTAATTACAATGGGCAGGAGTGAGTGCGCGGCTCACACATAAAGATAAAATATCTGCAATCTGCCAAGAAGATGCAAATAAAGATAAACCGAGTTAATTAATAATGTGGGAAGACATATGCGATAAAATGATAAAACAAAAATGTCGTAAATAAAATTATTTGAAAATAATCTCGCGAGTGAGACACATGGGAAAATGTGAAAATGGGAAAATGGGATTTAAGAAAAAGAAAATAAAGTTTGAACACTTTTTCTTGATTCTCTGCTGGTGGCCAGTCTTTGTTCTGTGTTCGTATCGCGGGGATCTTAATATGGAAATTAGTAGTGTGTAATGTCTGAGCATTGTTTCTCTTTCTTATCGCATCTCTGTCTGTCTTTCTCACCAGATCACATCTCCCATTCTTCTAACAACGTTACGTTACTTTACTTTACTGACTCACATAGCACTCACTCCTCACTGTATGAAGGCATTTAGTACAGAGAGTGCAGTTCTACTACTGTAATAAGTGTAATAAAGAAAAAAAAATTAAAGGGCTGTGCATAAATGATGTGAGGAAAATTCTTAACATTTATACCACCCCCCACCCTTGTAAAAAAAATTTGTAGTAAAGCAGCTAAGGTGAACTTGTTAATCTACCCCTCCCCTCATTATTTATGACGCCATGTAAGGACGACCCCAGAGTGCATTTGATCAGATTAGCATTATGTATATATGTAATTTTTAATTCTTGAATTTAATTTGCATGTTTGCTTGTTGGTTGGTGAGCGAGAGAGTCGTGGGGGAAGGTCATTGAGTCACTCAACCCTTTTTTTTTATTTTGTTTTAACTTTATTTTTTTATTTTCGTTTCATTATAATGTATTTTACGATGCTGTTTTAAAATCATTTTGACGGCGGCGGCAGTTTTGGAAAAACAAATGGAAAACTTGGTAGTGTATTATTTGTAGGGATCATCCATTATTGACGTCATCAAAATGTCGCAATATGAAGTCCCCTGTCATGAGCCTAGCAATGCCATATGACTTCATTTATGGACAGTGCCGGATAATGCGGCCAGCGCAGGCAGCCCCCGCTGCTTGAATTTTCTCAAAACATGTAAATGGAACATTTTGCACTTTTTAAAAATACGTAAAAAGAATATTGATACTTTTCAAAAACATGCAAATAAATTTCTTTGTACATTTTAAAAACATACAAATAAAACATTTTGCACTTTTCAAAAGTATGCAAAATGAATTTCTTGGTACATTTGAAAAACATGGAAATAAAACATTTTGCACTTTTCTAAAACATGTAAATACAACATTTTGCCTAACCAAAGAAAACTATCAATAAAATCAAAATGGTATTTTCTGTATGGAAACAAATTTCTGCCGAAAATTAATTCTTTCGTCCGGCCCTGTTTATGGACGATCCCTTGCACAGCAAAATATAATGCATTCTGCGTGTTGTTGATTTTTAAGAATTTTATAATGATTTGTTAGTAAGTCAAAAAGAAGAATTAAAATTCTTGATGCAGATCGCCATTTCAAGGTCTTTCTCTTTTCTTAGTCGATCCAGCTTCAATGTTTTTTTAGCAATAATTAGTTTGACTTTAAACTTTTGATTAGTTGTACCACGGAATTAATAAAATATTTTGCTAATTTGGTAACTAATTACACTGTAAATTAGTTTTGAATTTAAAAAAGAATTGTTCAGAATTGATCCTTGATTTACTGAATTAGATTTCCTTGGTTTTAATTCTGATTTGAGATTGAGGGCTAATTTATTATTATTGGTTCGCATTGTTATTGTACGGATATTAATTGCAATTATTTGAGATTGAATGGTGTTTTGTGTGTGGTGGGAAATTTGCAGAGTTTGTGTGGAGGTCAGGCGTTTCTTTGTGTGTCTTTTAATTTCCGTTTGAGTTGCGTGGAACGTGAGCGGAGAAGTGATTGGGATGGAAGTGCATTAAAATAATAAAAATGAAGTAATTGGGCGTTGGGATTGGCGGTGGATGCTGCTGATGATAATGAGACTGATAAGATGACATGGGATGAATGTGAAATGAAATGGATCTCTCGCTTCCTCCTCCGCTGCCACTTCCCCGTGCAGCACGTAGTAAAATCAACAGAGCCTCGACCTTCGCTCAGCACTCACTCACAATGAACCAGTGGAAATGGATATACAATAAATTAAATGCAATTAGCGATAATTAAATTAGCCCCCAGATTAAATTACAAATGCACAATTATTAGACACAAATGTTATGTGGTGAAATGGATATGACCCGAGTTAAACGGAGGATGAATGGGAATTAAACAAATTCAAATAGACGAAGTGACCATGCTAATTGCGTTTTTATTCACAATGCATATTACGTGGAAAGGTGGGATTGACATAATTGAGTAGCTATTACGTGTTACCGTATTTCCTATAATTGTACACAGGTCTGTGATAGTTGACGGGCCTCTAACAGTAGACGGGTATGTAATAGTGGACGGGTCTGTAATATTGGAATTTGACTAGTAGACGGGAGTCGACAATTATAGAAAATGCAGTGTGTAAAAAAGTGTATTTTCAATCGGCACAATTTGAATATTTTGATGATTTTTAAAAACGTGTATTAGAACATTTTAACCACCTATCAAAATGTGTTTAGTTAAAACATTTTGCTCCTATAAAAAGGTGTGAAATTAGGGCATTTTGCACTTTCAAAAAGGTACAATTATAACATTTTGCTCTTTCAAAAAAGGGCAATTACAACATTTTGCTCTTTCAAAAAAGTGCAATTAGAACATTTTGCTCTTTTAAAAAAGTGCAATTAGAACATCTTTCTTTTTCAAAAAGCTGCATTTAGAACATTTTGTACCTTCAAAAAAATGCAATTACAACATTTTACTCTTTCAAAAAAGTGCAATTAGAACATTTTGCACCTTCAAAAAAGTGCAATTACAACATTTTACTCTTTCAAAAAAGTGCAGTTAGAACATCTTTCTTTTTCAAAAAGCTGCATTTAGAACATTTTGCACCTTCAAAAAAATGCAATTTTATAACTTTTTGCTCTTTGAAAAAGAGGAAAATTCTTCGTTAAATCTGCATACAAGTGAAAACATAACAATTTGAGCACTTAAAATAGCGTACAAATACAGAATTTGGCATTATTATAAATGTGCAGTTAGCACATTTTACCCTCTGTATAAAAGAGCATGCAATTAGCCGTTTTCCATCCTACAAAAGACTATAAATATCGAAAGGATTTACTTCCAAAGTGTGCTACCTCTACACATCTGATTTATCTCTGTACAAAACTACACCTAACCTAAATGTAAATATCAGTAAAGTTAAATGACTACTAAAGGTGTCGCATTGTTTCATTGTTGCGATTTCCTCCGATTTGTTTCTTAAGAAAACAAGAATAAAACAATCAGAGAAGCAATAAACAAATCGCTCAATTCTTGTTCCACGTCTAAAACTAAACAATCGAATCTGCTGCAGTTGTTGCTGCCGTCTTTGCCGATGACTGATGTCCAATGTGGAGCAGGTGCTTCGGTCTCTTGTCCCTCATCATCATCTGCTGCTGCTGCGGATGCGGACAGAGATTAAAAGTTGCTCCAATCTTTTCCACTCTTCGTTTCTTTGGTTTCTGTCTCGTGTTTTCAAGTTTTCTGTTGAGAAATAAAAGTATTAAATGGGCTTCTCTCGTAGCGTTGGTTCAGTTTTGGTTTTGGCTGCTGGAAGGGCCAAGTAAAAAAGGAGACGAGATGAACACTTTTTGCCTTTAGCTCCGGGCCTTTTACTTCATTTCACATCTCGTCTGTACTCAGGTGGCCGTCCGTCCGTGTCTCCTATGCTGGTGGTGGTGGAGTGGTGGAGTGGTGGTGGAGGGCGAGGGAAGTGGGAGGCAATTTGTGTGAGGGATTTTGTGGACGAGAGCGGAGCCTCCTTTCCACCAGCCTCAGTCACACTCCAACCGTTGCTCCAAAAGCATCGTATCATTTACACAGCGCACAAACAACGGCCCAAAAACGGCCAAACATTCTCAAACTTAAAAATCAAGAAAATAAAGATAATTGAAAAAATCATCTCTGCTTTGTACTTAGTCCAATTTGCATTTTGTGTGGGAAATACACTGGACAGCAAAAAGGTGTAAGTGCTCTTTTAATTAGTGCGTCTTCGTCTTCGTTTTCGTCTTCGTCTTCAAACGTCTTGGCAAGTGTCTTATTTGGATCTGTGTTACTTGAGATTTCCAGACAGAATTAATCACATCTGCGATTACGACATTTTTGAAATTCCCGCCCACTTCATAAATCCAAAAACAGCCAAGACGAATTTAAATGATTATTTTTAATCCCGAACCAATAAGTCTGGTAACGCGGTAAAAGAAATTAAATTAATTTTATTACTTTTTTTGCAATTAAAACCCACACACACAGACATAGACCAATTTCACGACCAAAAATGAAAATTCCCAAAAGGAGACACTGTGCTAAAAGCGAAGCTAAAAGTGGGAGCGTGTGCTGAGTGGGCTGTTTTTTATTCTTGCAAAATTCTGACATCTGAAACCATAGTAAGTGAGGCGATGAGTGGGGAAAATAATTCGTAATCTTCCCTTGGAAATGGAATGGAATTAAGTTTCATAAATGTTTAATCGATCCATTGTTGTGGACTAAGCGAAATAAAGTCCTCGAGAGATCAACATTCAATCTTCTATTGTTCCAAATATCCATCGATTTTACTGCACACACAGATCACAGATTACAGATGTGATCTCCTCTCATGCTTTTAACATTCCCTTCGTAATTCCTCTAAATACACGGAGCCACTCTCACCACATCTTCAACACAGAGATCATTTCTAAGCGGATTTTACAAGACACAGACGGCAAAGTCCGCTATCTACATTTTGTCTCTGCATTGTTTTGTTTCGTACAGTGAACATTCCGGAATTATTTTGAATGGTGGGGGATACAAAAAAGGAAAGAGCAAAGTTGGCTTTGGCTTTGGATCGCAGTAGTAGAAATTGAAAGTTTTTTTTGGTTGATCTTCCGGGGCTGATGATGTTATGATCTTGTGTGTGACAGATCTGAGATTTGAGGCGATTTAATGAATGGTGATCTGTACGTAATTTTAGAGATTTAGGACGAGTGATAAGTTTTTTTGCGTTTAGTGTGGGAGAAGAGAAGTGAGATTTTGGAATCTGGAAGTTTGTACAAAATTCCGTCAAACTGAGTAATCGAATGGGTGTGATGAGGCTCCGACTGGAAAGTAGGGTAAGTTACCATCCCAACCACCATTTTTAATTAGTCAATTAATTAATTAATTACGCTCCGTACATCTCAGATCACACCTGAATTAAAATCACGGCCGGATAATGCGACCAGCGCAGGGTGACCCTGCTGCTTGAATTTTCAAAAAAACATTTGTAAATGCAACATTTTGCAGTTTTCAAAAATATTTAAAAATAATATTGAGACTTTTCAAGAACATGCAAATTAAAATGTTTTGTACATTTTAAAAACATGGAAATAAAACATTTTCCACCTTTCTCAAAACATGTAAATAGAACATTTCCCAATTTTCGAAAAACATGCAAATAGAAAATTTTGCACTTTTCTAAAACATGTAAATAGAACATTTTGCTTTACCAAACAAAGCCGTCAATAAAATCAAATGGTGGTTTTTGTATGGAAACAAATTCCTGCCTAAAAGCAATTCCCTGATTGAAATCACCTCTAAAAATTTTAAATGCCCCTCCAAATGTCAAAATTCATAAAATATCAAAGTCTCGACAATTTTTGAAATGTTTTATTGCTAAAAATCTTGAAAATGGGAAACATTTTAGTGGGTTAAAAACTGGTTAAAGTTTAAGGCCTTTGAAGGTGCGAATAATTAATTAGGGCAGAAAATGTGTTTTTGGTAAGTGGCTGAGTGGCTGAAGGTGGTGGTGTGTTTTATGGAAATGAGATACGATCTGCTCGTGATCTTCTGCGCGTAGCCTCTGTCCCTCTTCAGACCACGACGATGATTTCTCCTTGTCAACACCTGTTGCTCTCCCAGTAATTAATGAGATGCATTAAGATGTAATTCCAACTGCTGACGAAGGAAGGTGTGACGAAGATCATGATCGAGCTGCTCTTCTCGTCGATCTTCTGGTTTTCGTCCCAATTCCTATAATCGTGCTCATGCTAAGCAACACAATCATTGTACATGTCATTTAATTACCGTCATTACTGTAGAACTGTGTGGACTGTACAGATGAGGTATATTGCATCTCTGCCAACTGAGAAGATGCGGAAGATGTGGTGTGTGATCTGCGACGCTGATAAATTTATCTGTAAAGTCCACCCCGCGAGCTACAGCACAGCACTTAATGGGGAAGTGCTTTATTCTTTATTGTCTTTTACTGGCTTAATTGCTCACCTGGTCTTAATTGCACTCTTCCCCTGTCCAAGACGTTTTTATAGTTAATTGGAAAGGTGTGAGATTGTCTTGAAATTTGAACCGGGATTTCATCCTAATTTCGAATATGACGAGTCCAGACTTTTTTTCTTTCTTTTTCTGACAAAGTTCACGTTTTGTGACGCCTTGGAAGACAGCCCCTTCACACGAATTGATGATTTAATTGGAATTCTTCGGTGCTACACGCAATCTATTTTTTTCCACAGCTTTTTTTTATTTTCCACGTAATATGACGCAATAACCTTTAGGTTCTTTTTTCACAAGTTTTTTTATAGATAATGTGTCCCGCTCATTAAAATTAAGAGTGTCGTTCGTCCCCGTCATAATTATTAGGGTCATTACCATTATCGTTACGTAGCATCTGGATTAAGTAAGTCACAAGTTCGTTCGTTGGTTCGTTGGTTGCGTGGTGGAAGATCAAATAATGACCATCTTGAAATTTACATATTGACAAACGTCATTAATATCCCATCCCTACGCCTACGCTACGATAAGCTTCGTAATAGCCACACACTTAAACTTTTAAACTGGTCATTAAGCCGCCTCAAGATGGACGGTGTAATATGCAAATTTGATAATCTAGATTACTTAGGCATTTCAAGTGGTTTGAGAGTCGCAATATTTGCACAATAAGCTTAAAAAAAAGTTGATGATTTTGAATTTTTTTTTAATGATCTGTGTTGGTGATCTGTGTTGGTGATCTGTGGTGTGGTGTGGTGCTGGTCGTAGGATTAAGGTCAGTAGTTCTACAGATGGAAAAGAGCCAGTGCCAAAAATATGTGATCTGTACAGATCTCTTTTCTGTAGATTTCTGATTGATGCAATTTTGAAAATGGGTGGGTAATTTAATTGAGGTTGAAATTGGTGATTAATTTCCAAAGTTAATTATTACCTTCATTTCTGACTTTTTACATGGCTTATTTTTATCTGGTTCACTTCAAATCGAACGGCGGAGCAGACAGTTCAAGTTCAGTCAGATAGCGCCATTCATTTGGCATATGGCATTATAATGTATTGTATTACACTATTACAGGGCTACAAAAATAGAAAGGGTGAAATTGGAAATGGAAATGGGTACATATGGTAATACATAATCAGGGGTCGTCCACAAATGACGTTACCGGTAAGGCCAATGGGCTACGGGCGATGACATCCCATGCTAAAGATATAGCCATTTGCGAAATAGTTATATGCACATATTATGACAGGGCCCTAAACCTAAAAAATGGTGAAATGGAGATTTTTCAATGACGTCCATTGTGGACGATCCCATACGAAACTGCTCCTGGATCGAAAGCTGAATAAATAATTCACGTTTAATTACATACAAAATTACAAAATGAAGCAGCTGTTCTATTTTACGAGCCTCAATGCTTGCCTCGTGTCCATCGTAAAAGGCGGATACCTGGCATTTTAACGGCGCCGGGTCCCGGTCCTGGTACCGGTACCGGTGCCCGTCCCGCGTGGTTCTAGTTTCTACCCGAATCGGATGTCGGATTGTGTAATTAAAACACAAGAAATGTTTACTTTCATTTTAGAGCTTTATTGCCACACGTACATAATTAAGCACGCCTTTGAACCATGTACCCTGGCTTCTGGCATATTTAGTGGGCCCCGTCTACTATTTAAATTCCCAGGCCCGTCTACTATTGCATAAATTACGGCATGTTCCAATAAAGTACTAAAAGCAACAGTAGGCAACTTTGTGCCTGTTTCTATAATTAATTCAAAAATTTAAATATTGTTTTCCCGCGCTACATTTACTTGCAAATTTTAATTAACTATTTCTGAATCGAATGCACAGTAGAAATAGACCTGGATTTAAAATATGAAAGATTAAGACTGTGAAAGTGTGTGGTTTGTAACATATGAATTGGAATTGTAAATTAATTTGCATATTTTGAATTGCATCTACTTACGATTAGTAAATTGCGGGGCGTGGGACTCCCTTGCAATGTGTCAAACGTAAACGTAGGTGGTGATTATGCATTTGAATGTTGGAGATGAGAGAGAAATAAGTAAATGAGATAAATCATACGAAATTGAAAAGTGGAGTAAAGAAGTGGAAGTGATGAGATGAAGTGGCCCAACATCTTCTCTCCTGTCAGTTCATCAATTCCCCCACTTCTTCCCTCACTTCTAACGAGGGACTGTCTCAGTGAGTGTGAGTTTGTTTGGTAATTAATTGAATTTAATTGAATTTAATTAATCCAATTTTCATCTTCAATTTGACTCACGAAATATCCCAATAGAAATGAGCCAATTCAGTTTCACCCATTTAGCCATTCACTCTCCACTGTGTCTCTCAATATTTTCGCAATCTCTCTACGAAGATTCTTTCGTTCGTGGACCTTGAAACTTTGCAAATTTCCCATTTTAATTGACAGATAAAAGTTTAATGATGGAGACGACGAACGATCTGAAGCATGGGCCAATAAATAATTGAGTGTGTAAATGAAAAAAAAGCGAAGTTGGGACTTTGCTTCGAAAATCTTGATCTGCTCTGGTATATAAAAACACGAACCATCCTTCGTTTTCGTTATTCATCTTTACAGCATCTGCCTGTCTGCCTAAAACAGCGTCTTTATTTTAACAGAATCAACGGTCCCATTTGCTGGGAGTCCAGCTGCAATTCGCTCAAAAGATTTTTAACGGCCGCACTCGTTCGCCTTGTCCCTTTACGACCTGCGAATAAATAATCTACATCTTCCAGCATCCAGCATCCAGTACCAGCCCCCAGCCTCCAGCTGCTTTTCTATTGTAGCCCACATCTCAAATCTCGATTTCGATCTCTGACTGAAAAGAAAAGGGAAAAAATCTTCCCCTTGTGACGTACCCCTCATCCGTCTTTCATTGAATTTAACTTTAACATTGAAAACGTGTTCTACTTAAGACGTCAAAAAATTCAAAAGTGATCTGTGTAAAAGAAAAATCAGAGTAATATGTAAATTGAGGGATTTCCATTGTACGGGCGCCGACTGGAATCTGGAATGCGGAATGTGTGTTTCCTTTGTCTTTGACTCTCTCTGGAGATCCCGCATCCTTTGACTAAGATCACCTTGTAGCCATTCTGCATTTCCAGTGCAACTAACACAATTCCATTCTCAATCTCTGACTTTACTTTCATTTGACTGAACTGAGACAAAGACAAAGGCGGAGATGACACATGGCTTCATCTTTGAAAGTTGTTTTACTTTTAGTCTGTACATATGACTTCTCGCAGGATTAACCAGGTAGCTTAATACAATTTACAAAAGTATTTGACTTTGACGTTGGCCCGCATCTTTTCTGTCCAATTCCAATGAAAGCCCTGTTCAAATATGGGGCGAGAGAGATGCTGTAATTCCATTCAAATGAGAATCAATGAGTGCAGCATTCCGATGTCGATTTCGATTCTGATGCTAAAGATGCTTAATTACGCATCTCACGAGTCTACTATTTACTTTTTTTTTTACATGGCCCATACAAACTTGAGTACAGGGGCTACTGCCTAATGTTTGAATAAAAAGGCATACAAACGCAGAGCAAAGTACAAAGGGACTAAAGGAAGCACTTTGAATACTTTGAATGAAATGGGTTGAGAGGCGTGAATTTATTTAAAGTGGTTGGGATCGGAATTTGGGGAGCATCTCTTGGAGCAACGTCGTATTTCTCACTCAGGTGTCAATCTCTCTTCAATTCCAAACTATTCGTATCTTTTCCATTATTAAGCGTAACATACCTGTCTTATAGCATAATTATAGGGCTACTGAAGGTGCGAAGATGCTCACGTTATCAGACAGTAGGCTGCTTTTAAAATTAAAATTGGGTTTCACAACTTCACACACATAAATATACGCGTCATTTAAAAATAATGACAAAAATATTTAAATCCACAATCCCCGCCACTGAGTGAGATGCGAGACGCATAATAATCATGAAAATTGGGAAAACGCAGCTGATGTGAATTAAATAAATGAATAAACAAATACTTCCAAGTTGGGATGATGAATAAAGATGAGATGCGACTTGGGATTCCATTCTATAAACACGAACAGATGAGGTTATGTGATGCGACTAATGGGAGAAGTGAAACAGTGGGAAGAATGATACTATGTGTCATTTGTAATCTACATTCTACATGCAATTAGCCACACAGGTAGATTAACGGATACACGGCCAGAACTGTATTTTCATTTACACATATTACACATATTTATTTCTTTGCTTTACATGCGATTTTATGCATTTATGCTATTCTACACATGCTGTATTATTACATGGCGAGGGGTCGCCCATAAAGGATGTCACGAGTACGGTAACTGCGTCTGCTTGGATTTGGACATATGTTAAAGATTGTGATTTACTCAGTGGTAAAGCTAATGACAGATGGGTTCTAGACCTAGAAATGTACATATTTAAATGACATCATTTATGGGACGACCCTCGTTGCCATGCATGGGACGTTATTTAGATTTACAGATTTCTTTTTGTAGTAGTTCAAAGGGAAATATTATCGGGTTCGCTTGGTCATTGGAATAATACATAATAATAAAAATAATTCCTCTGTAGTTTTCTAATTTGTATCTTGTTCCCTCTCATTATTTTCCATTTATTTTTAATTTCCAAGGGAAACCACCGCGCATCTCTGTTGAACGTGAATCTGTGAAGGTCTTGATCATTTAGATGATTCCGCCGATTTGGCTCTTTTTATTTTGCACAGTAGTGATGTGGTGCTAATTGGAAAATGTGTGTGGACAAAATGGAAAATAAAAAAAAGGGAAAAATAAGTATAGTGAAGTACAGTGTCTAATTTGATTTTGTAATTTGATCAAATTATTTCCAAATTACGATGATTTCGTTCCTTGGTTCAAGATCGAGTTTCTGTGTGAGAATGAGGAATTTGCCTCAAGATTAAACTGTAGTGAGTAGTGAGGAAGGGAAGGCCAAGTTGCAAGTACACAAAAAAATGAGGAAAAAAATAAAAACTAATTTGCGGAATGACTTCACTCTATTCACCTGTTGCTCTTACTCTTGCCTCCTTCATTTGGCTTCTGCACAGTTTCATCTGCGAGGATTTCTTTCTTCTTGTGTTATTAAGGGGGCAGATTCAGAGATGAAATTAGAGTGTGTGAATGTGTGAGAGAGTTTAGAGATGTTGTTAGTTGGTAATTTGAGAGCATCTTTTGGGAATTCAGTCTAATTATTTTCAGCATCCAATTTAATCCCAATTACGAAGCATCTTGTACATGTATAGATTTTCCTTTGTTTTCTCTAATGGGCTAAAAAAAACTTGAATTGAAAACCGTACAATTTTTATTTGATGCCTATTTAGCTTTACTTTAATGGCGCACACGTTTTTTTCTTAGTATTTTCAGGAAATTAACAAAACGGCTATGAAAAAAATTAACAGTATTATTTTCTTCAATTAGAAACAAATCATCGAATTTAAATTCTGCCTGAATTTTTCCAACTCATCGGGTTGCCATAATGCCATATTAGCTAGTTTAAATTTTAAAAGCAGTAGATGTGCTAAATCAAGGAAAATAATTAACGCGCGAATTTTCAAAAACTTGAGAAATTGTAAAATATTGAAATCTGAAATTCTGCATCGAAGATCAAAGTCAATAGTTGTTGTTGGTAAGAAATGTGACCTAGAAATGTCGTGTGACTGTGACCTTTCCTGCCTCCACCTTTTTTTCTGGTCTTTTCTCGGTTGAATTGGTTATTGGCTCATCATATAATAATAAAACGTAATAAATTTTCGATTGACTTTTTGAATGTGAATGACTCGAGTGGAATTTTTCACATATGTATTTTATATTTGTGGTCAATAAACCGCGAGCGAGATGATCATCATCATTCTCCGGCTCTCCGCATCTTCAACATTTACTCGTGCACATAGGCATCGCATCTCCTCGACTTCGACTCAAGATGAAGATGAAGAAGAAGATGAGCTGATGCGTGATCTGCTGTCTGTTTGTTGTTTGTGGGTTGGTTCTTTTGGTTCGCTGGTTGGTTTTGGTTTTGGTTTTGCTATATTTCTGTTGTTTTGTTGTATGTTATAAAAAGTGGGACAGAGACAGAGTATAGAAAATAATAAAAGTTTTTCTTAGCTAATTCAAGATCAAGTATGAACAAGGATGCGGAGAAGATCATTATGCCTCTGATCTCTGATCTCTGCGTCTGTTCTCAACATTCAACAAGTATGAAAATTGAAAAGAATGCAAATTATTTTTATAAAAATGTGGATCTCGGTGTCGGGATTGAATCATTGGATGCGGGGTGACTAGTGAGATGATCTTTGCCTCACGATTTGAACCAAGAACGCATCTTCCTTTTCACACTTGACTCAATAGCTTCGCATCTTCGTCTTCTTCTTCGTCTTACAAACAATAGAGATCATCTGGTTCTCGCTGTTTGTAACATGGGAGATGCTCTGCATGCCTCTCATTAAAATCTCGAATCGTTCAATCTTCCTTCTTCGCAGAAGATGAAATTGTGGATGCGGAGAATGCGGCGAGAGAATGAAATTATTCAAAATCGGGACAGAGATGAAAATAAAGGGAGGACGGATCTGTTGCGGGGCCGTGAGAGAAGTTGATCATTTTCTAACGGATCTTTACTCTTCTTCTCAGTCATCAGTCCGGTGTTAAGTCAGAGACCTATTTTCCCATCTTTAGTTTTGTTACTCAACTTTTGAACTATTTTCTTCAAGAATGTTCCTTGTTCTTTGGTTTTGGTCGTGACATTGGGTCAATGAAAAAAACACACAGAAAAAAGGTCACGTCAAAGTTTTCTTTTTAAATATTCAAATGAGGACGCGGGAAAGAATTATAAAATTGAAAGAAAAGAATTGAGCGGATAAAAATGGATCGTTATCTCACACAACAGATTCGGATGAAGATTGTAAGAGATGCGGGTGATGGGAATTAAATTAATTACTTAATCTTTTTGCGTGTGTTTGCGTGTGTGTGTTTCTGAAAGAACGGGGATTTTTGTCTGTGTCGCCCATTGTTCGAATTAGAATTCAAATTCGAGCCTTGCCCTATATATTTTACTTGGTGTATTTTATTAGCACACTAATGACGTGTTAATAATTGTGTCTGTTATGTATTCCCATGCAATATAATGCAATTCTATTGTCTCCTTTTTATTGGGTTCAAATTTAATGCGGAAAACTCCAATTATTATTATTTTCTGTGTTAATAAGTTCATTTCCTTTTAATCCGCCAACGAACTATATTTAATAACTCATTTCAAGTGTTTCTAATTGGAAGTTGGTAGGGGGTTGTCTATAATTGACGTAACGTCATTGATCGGCGCCCCGTAAGTAAGTAAGTAGGTAGGCACAATTATTTTGTGTTAATTTTTTTGTAACTGTTTGTTCGATAATAACCTAAAGGGATTTTGAAAAACAATATCGACTTTTTGTATTGACAACAAAGACAAGATAATTAACTTGAGAGTTTCTTCTTCTACCTGTTCAAATAAAATTGCGAATAATTTTTTTTGACGTCACGATTTTTGGAAAACTGCTACGGGCACGGGATTCAGTTGTGTGGCAGTTGACGCTGACGTTGACGTGTCTCACCTGCTCAGTCTCAAAGTCTCAATCAGCTAATGTGTTGACATTGGCGGCTCAGTACTGCACTGGTATTATATGGAATTGGTAGTGAGGGGCCGTCCATAATTGACGTCACACTTTTTGACTCATGATTATTGGACTGGCCCTAGCATCCAAATGCTAGTACAGATATCGGTATTTAGGTGTGGAAATCTTGAAAAAAAATTCTAACGTCATGTATGGACGACCCCTGCTGTAATTTGTGCAGCAGTGTTTGTATTTCTACACATGTTTCTCGTCTTTGAGTACGTAGCTTGTTAAGCGAGGAACGGGACGGAAAGTGACGGGATGATTGCGGGCTCCTAATTGGCCCCTAATTACGTGACAAAGAAAAACAAACAAATGACTAAACTACAGTTTCCAATTATGCAACACACAAAATCATTTATATGAGATTTAAAAAAAAATATGACAACTTCATCTTTTTTGTCTCCTGTTTTATTCGGCCACAGGATTTGAACATTACGTAAAAATTCCCAATAAAATTGCAAATTCAAATAAGACACAAGACAAACAGATTACTGAAAAAAATAGAAAACAAGGAAAATCCGGATTTACAGTTGTATTCAGCAGTAAATACAAGACGATAAATGATAAAAAATTACAATTCTCACATCACATCTCTGTACTGTGTAGAACCGTCTGATGTGTGTGTGAATGGCCAGAATATTATCTCTTCTTGAGAATTTTTTGTAAATTGTGTATTGGATTTTGGATTGGGACGATTGCGTTATGATTTAATGGGATGTGATCACGTAACTAATCCCCATACATTACGAAGGATAAATCATCCGAACGGCAACGGCAACGGCCAACAAAACAAAGACGCGCAACGGACACATCTTGAAAAAAAAATTATAGAAATATATGAAAATTGTTATGAAAAATGACGCAATGTTAGAGGAACGTGTGAATTATCGGAAATTATTGGGTAAATAAATAACTGGTGATTTATTTTTTCCGCCCATGTCAATGAAATTATTTATCGAGGGAGGAAAAGATGCGGATTGGGGTTTAAACTGGATTTGTAGTGAGGGGCGGATCGAGGGGGTGGGCAAGGGGGCGGCAGTTTCCCACTTTAAAATGAATTGTTTAACATATGGGCATTTGCATCTTAACAAAATTAGCTGTCTACAAAAAAGAATAATGTATTGTGATCCTAGGAGCATGAAAATAGAACATTTTGCACTTTTCAAAAAACATGTAAATAGATCATTTTGCACTTTTTGAAAACATGCAAAAATAATATTTTGCACTTTCAAAAACATGCAAAAATAATATTTTGCACTTTTAAAAACATGCAAATAAATCGTTTTCCACCTTTTAAAAACATTCAAATAGACCATTTTTCACTTTTCAAAAACCCGTAATTAGCATTGTGTGCAACTATCTCCTCATGTGGTTTGGTGGGCAATCGTACCTTCGGGATTCGTACCCTCCTCAGTCGTACCCTGGCAGTCGTACCCTAGTGATATTCGTACCCTACTAATTCGTACCCACGAAAACTCACCACCATACCAATTATTCATGTAGTTTATTTGACATGACTTAACCCATTTTAATCGTAGCTTAAATTGTAAATGGGCCATTTTGATTCTTCACTCATTCACTATGCACTGCCCACCCCTTAAAACATGTCTAGCTCCGCCGCTGCTCCAAGTACAGAGGTGGATGGGATGAGTGAGGGATGGAGATGCAGATGTGTTTTCGAGGAGATGCTGGTTCCTTTGTGTAGATTCAGTTGCATGGCTCGTTGACTCGTGTGTTGGTTGTTGGTGTGGAATGCAAAGATCGCATCTGTGTGAATGTGTGAAAGGGACGAAGATGAAAAGCAGATTCACACATTCTCACCTGTTGTTGGTGTTGTTGCTGTTGTTGGGACTTTTGTTGTGGTCTGGCGTGGATCGTGGCGAAGGAGATTTGCACATGTTAAAGACGTCGATTTTAAAAGATGCCCACGCAACATGTGTGAGGCTGCCATATGGGCTCGTCCACAAATGACGTCATCGGTAGGGTCAATGTGTTTACTTTGCAGTAAATAGTCATTTACGCAACGTCTAAGCTGATGACAAGGGGCGGTCTTAGGGTCCTGAAAATGATGATTTTTCCATGACGTCAGTTGTGGACGATCCCTAAGACAAAGATGACGTCTCGTGGATGCGGTTGGTTGGTGACTGTTGAGTGAGACTCGAAGGTGATTTCTTCTCCTCATTAATCCCTCTCTTCATCCGTACACAAAAAAATACAAAAAAAAAATCTCTTGGAAATCTGATAACAAAAAATCTGTATGGGATCTCTATGGGCAAGATGCTGAGATATTGGAATTGGATGTGATGATCCGCGTTTGTCATTGGTCATTAATGTGATCTGCAGCTGAGTCAGAGACGTGATTCATCTTCCCACAGAAGATTCACTTTGCAGATCAAATTGAGGCATCGAGACTTTGGGGATGCGGATGCGGGACGAAGATGCGATGGAAGATGTGGAAGTGCCAAGTGGGAAATTGGAAGGCTAATGACATGAGACTGCAGATCGAGACTCTGTGGATCTGTGACGAAGATGAGATGATGACACGAAGATGTAAGAGGCGACGAAGATTGAAAAAATGTTGTCCTTTGAATTTAATAAAACTTTTGTCCTCCGTCCCGCAAGTCCACTTGTTCTTGAGGATCCACAAAGACGTTTAAGAAAAGCATCTGCAGACGCAATGCTCTCAATGTTGGATGGGGGATAGTCCACAAATGACGTCATTATAAAATCCACAATTTTAGTATGCTATGAATCCCCTGTCATTAGCTTAACTATTGCGTATCTTTCAGTCCACTTTTTCAATATATGCAAATATAACATTTTGCGCTTTTCAAAAACATGCAAATAGAACATTTTGCACTTTTTTAAAACTCGTAAATAGAACATTTTGCGCTTTTCAAAAACATGCAAATAGAACATTTTGCACTTTTTTAAAACTCGTAAATAGAACATTTTGCACTTTTTTAAAACTCGTAAATAGAACATTTTGCACTTTTTTTAAACTCGTAAATAGAAAAATTTGCACTTTTTAAAAACATGTGCATAGAACATTTTTGAACGTTTTTGAAAATTGTGTAAATAGAATATTTTGAACTTTTCAAAAACAAGTAAATTGAGTATTTTGGACATTTCAAAATTTTGCAGATGGAGCATTTTGTACCTTCCAAAAACATGCAAATATTAGATTTTGCATTTTTTTAAATCATGAAAATAGAATATTTTGCAATTTTAAAAATCATATGTTAATCATGTACCTACATAGAATATTTTGCCCGAATATTGACTACACAGTTACACTGTAGACCAGCCAATTAGCCGCATTGACACCCTTGATAACGTCATTTGTGGACGATCCCCAATGTACAAAAGATGCCTCGACTGAAAGTGAAACTTTGGCAACACAAATTCGATTCTTGCGTCTCTTTGTGTGAGGAGAAATTCTGGTTTGGTTTTGATCTTTAAAAAGGAAGCAGCTGTTCCTCTCCAATTATGACGAAGATGATGATGATGAATGAGAGACAAGCGACAATGAATGTGAAAAGATTGAAAATGAATTGCGTGGAAATCATGGGAAGGAAAACGAAATTGAAATAGACGTTGTTGTTGGGCAGCTGTTTGATTTGTGGGGTTGAGGTTACGAGGTGAGATAAGAAGATGAAATGTAGACGAGATCTTTCGCGTGTTTTGAGGAGCTACAAATTTGGAATTAAAGAGCAGAGAAGTTTAGAAGGAGATTAGGAGACAGACGTTTGATGGAAGTGCAAACAAGAAAGTGTGTCGAGATTATTTGCATCTTTTCTTATCGCGTCTTTGTTTGTCTTCCAATTCATTGGATCTCCACATCCGAATCAGCTGTTTTATTTTTCATCTTCTGCATCTGCATCTGTTTGTCGAGACGATGCTTCTGCTGTCTCCTTCTGCTGCTCAAATAATAATCGAATTTATTGATTGACGGGGATCCAATTTAGTCTCTGATCTTCCCCACCACATCTCTTCATCCCTTATGCAGATCATCATCTTCTTATGCAGTTCTCATCTGCAGTCGCCGTTGCATCCCGTCGCATGTTTCATCTCGTCAGATGTGATTTTTTGTAATTACTCCCCTTTCCAATTCCCTATTCCATTTTTGGCCACGAGCTTTTCCAAGCTTTTCTTAGTCTGTGTCTGAGGGCTAAGGGATCGTTCATAAATAATGTTTTTCAAAAGTGCACAATTTTGTATTTACGTCTTTTTTGGAAAGTGCAAAATAGTCTATTTACATGGCTTTGAAAGATGCAAAATGTTCTTTTTACATGATTTTTTTAAAGTGCAAAATGTTTTATTAACATGTTTTTAAAAAGTGCAAAATGTTCTATTTACGTGTTTTTGAAAAGTGCAAAATGTTCTAATTACGTGTTTTTGAAAAGTGCAAAATGTTCTAATTACGTGTTTTAAAAAAGTGCAAAATACTCCATTTACATGCTTCTAAAAATTTCAAAATGTTCTACTAGGCATCGTCCATAAATGATGTCATCGTCAGTGTCAGTTCAGGTCCAGTCGGGCATTGATAACATCCCATGTTCAAGACAACCATTTTCGCAATTACGGTTAAGTTGATGACTGATCGGGGGAACCATAGACTCTTAAAAATGTGAATAGTTTGATAACATCACTTATGGACGACCCCTCAACGACTAGGCTGTGGACACATTGGAATGTGTAAGATTATTTATTGAAGATTGGGGATGCGGATGAGGCGAGATGAGGTTGACAGGACGAGATGAGGAAAGTGTCTGACGTGAGACCTGGAAATAGAAATTAGATGAGATGAAAGGGAAAACGCATCTCGAACAATCATTCCGCATCTTGTCATCTTCCCAATTTCCTTTATCAATCCCTTGTCTTTCCTCATGCCACTCTGCGGCGGCGTACGTGCGTCTCTTGGAATGTGGACCGAGCAGAGAAGATCTCATTCCGCTTTCTTATCTCATCTCCATCATTGAGAAGATCATCATTCAAAATTGCATTGAATGAATTAATTAATCCACTCAATCAAAAACAAATGGAGGCAATTCCATTCAATTCACAATTTTGATAGACGCCAGACAGACGCGTCACTTTCCAATAGGCGAACAAAGCCTGTATCTCTTCACTATAGGGATCGTCCATAAATGATGTCTTGGGTTCGCTAGGTCGACATAGGTATGACACAATGACACACCATGTTAAAGAATGCGATTTAAACAATGGTTAGTAGGGTGAGTCGTAACAGAGTGATATTTTGGGTGACATCATCTATGGACCGTCCCACGCAACTCAATCACTACCATCATCTCTTGTCTATTTAATCAATAATTAATTCATATTTTCTAACATTTCTAATCTCCTCCCATTCAATCTGTAGCAATTAGCTTTATTCATTTCCTTTATACATAGTTAAGGGTCGTTCATAAAAGATGTCATGGAAAAATCCTTATTTTTAGAACCCTTGTCACGTGCGTAGCTATTACGCAAATGGCTATCTTTAACATACATGAAGGCATGTCGGGAATATTCAAGTGGACGCTTATCCACCCTACCCGTGACGTCCTTTATGGACGATCCCTCACATGTTTCCTATTTCCCTCAAATTGCATGTCTTTTTTGAAGAAATTCGACGCGTACGAGTATCGTGTGAATTAGTAAAAATGTTAAATATGGAATTGCAATGTGTGCGCTACCGTTTCCGTTGTCCGTCCAGTTCGCCATTAGTTGAAAATTAAATTTGGAATTTAATCACGAAATAATTGTTAAAAACTAAGCCAAAGTAAATACAGTGGAGCGGAAAGGAAAGTGGACATAGCGTGTTGAGGTTTGTGGATGGGAAAAGAATCTGATTAATCTCATTGATGAGAGATGGAGATTGGAGATGAGATACGAATTGGGAAGGGAATCTGTGGGAATATCTGTGGAGCAGTTGTAGGAAGATGTGAATGAAGTCACCAGCTGTTTGCCTTTCGCTTCAGCTCCCCAATCTTCCCATCTTTAATCTGTCCGTCTTTTTATTTCCAGCGCATCTTCCGTTGATGTACATATCACTTCCGGTTCTTTTAATCCTTTCCGCTTCTCGTCATTTCTTTCATCCGTCCCTTTATCACGTAGCCCGCAGTCTACACATCTCATACCAGCTTCCTGTCTATTTCCCCTGCATCTCAATCTGCTGTCGATTTAGTCTTTTAGACGAAAGGGAAAAATGGGGAAATGAGGGTGTTACGTGGTAATTAGGGGTGGGGATTTGGACAGAAGCAGATCTCAGATTCACATCTTCCTTCCCATGTAGAGCAGAGCTTTTTTTAAATGGAGTTACTAATGGAGTGCTAATGGAGTTTTATGGAGTGGCCATTGCATTAGATACGTGGAGTGGAAATTGAAGCCCCACAAATAAGCAACTTGTTTCCGTTTCCGATCCTACTTTTAAAGTAAGGGATGGTCCACAAAGAATGTTATCACCCCAAACTATCACTCCTTTATAAAGGACGCAACCGTCCCCCAGTTTAGCAATTTACCATTAAGTAAGCGTCTACCTTTAACATGGCATGGCATCAATACCTGCAACTACTGATAGACCCATCAGCCCTGCCAGTGACATCATTTATGGACGATCCCTAACTTTTTTAAAGAGAAAAATGCAAACGACAAATCGTTATGTTTAGCTAAACAGATTTAAATAATCACAAGAGATTTAAAGGGGAAAAATTTTAAGTTTGTCCGAGTTTTTAAAAGGTGCAAAATGTTACATTTTCATGTTTTTGAAAAGTGCAAAATGTTCTATTTACATGTTTTTGAAAAGTGTAAAACGTTTGATTTACATGTTTTTGAAACGTGTAAATTATTCCAATTTCGTGTTTTCAAAAACACCAAAAAGTACAGAGAAAAAGAAGAACGACTTTGAGCGTCTTTCCTACCAGAATGTCACCTGTGCGATTTAATCGGCTTCTTAATTGCAATGATGTCACGTGACATTTTCAATTGTTATATTGGCTCCCTTCTTTGCCCCATTCGACATTCGTTGCATTATTCATGAAGGCCTGGCTAAAAGGGCAAGGCATCGTCCACAAACAATGTGACGGGAACTGATGACATTTCATGTTAAAAACGGCCATTTACTGAATGGCTATAAGCTCATGACAGGGGGTCAAATGGTCTCAGAAATATGTGAGTATTTCGATGGCATCATTTATGGACGAGCCCCAAGAAGGTGAAATGAGAGGGTGACGAAGATGCTTAAATTGTTGTGATTTTTTGGCTCGTGTCCTTTGAGCACTTTAAACTTTGGGACTGTCACCTTGTCTCCCTTCACTCCTCAGTCACAATCGCTCACTCACCTGTCGTTCACCTAAAACTGGGCAATTAGCATCTTTGCGCGGTCAAAGGAGCCGTTTTGGGCGAAGGATCAAAACAATGCATTCCATTCCAATGGCCACAAACTAAATCACAAGTCTGGGATCGTCCATAAATAACGTCATCGATGGGACAGGCCGGTTTTAACATCCCATGTTATGCTAAAAATGTCCATTTGTGCAGAGGCAATGGAGGTGGGTGGTTCCAAAAAATATGGATAATTTGGCTGACATAATTTATGGACGACCCCTCTGTTGTGTTTGTGTGTAAAAATAAAAATCTTTTGAAATGGAAAGTGCTTCTGTGTCTGTCTGAGTTTGGAGTTGGAAGTTTGGGCCTTGAGCCTTTCGCTTTTATTTCCTCTCTCCGTCGCCGTCGCCGAGCCTCACTCAACTTCATCTCGACAGATTTTCCACGACGACGAGATCAGCATCTGCATCTGCATCTGTTAGTGTTCTCGCCTCCCCTCCTCCCGTGCACAAGGATGGCGGAGGAGGTTAATTCTCTTTCCTTGTCACTCACTCAAAATCATTCATTCAATTATCCCAATTACTCAGACAACAACAACATTCGCATTATCACTTCGCTCCTGCCTTTCAGCCACTTAGCAAAGCGTCACGTGACTCCCAATCTGCAGCCAAAGCCCCAATCAATTTAACAGGCAGGTGGGTTAAGTATGCACATACGTAATAACTTTCAAAACTCAGTCAGGGCTGCGGCTTCCAAATACAGAAATTAAGCCTCAAGAATTCAACCTTCGCCTTTATTTTCATTTTAATTGTGATTTCAGTTTATTTATTTATTTATTTATTTATTTTGCTATTTAGTCATTTACGTTTCGTGGACATTTTTAGGAATGCGTAGGAG